>JAVKPL010001758.1:17500-170940 GCA_032173675.1 Gastrolobium villosum
ATCAGTTTTATTCAAAATAAATAGTTATTAATTACATAAATGTCGTAAATGGGTGCATAACCACTGACACTATATAATAATGCTAAAAAATGAATCTTTGTGTTTATAATAATTTCTTTTATAACACTATATATAGATTTAATGTCTCTTATGTTTTTTTTATCTCTTATTTTGATAAATAATAATAATAAGTGTGTGTGTGTTCACATTAATATCTATTATTTCAAATGATTAATGTTGAATTTGGACCAAATTAAACAGTGAAATAGCCGATATCCAGATCAGGTTCAGGTTGTTCAATTGTTTAATTGACTGGTTGAATCAAATGACATCTTGAAAATAATTTACATTTAAAAATATGAAACATAAAAATATTTCTAAATTGTCAAAAAAATATTTTTTTAAAAAATGAATGATTGCTTGTTTCAACAAAACGTAACTAAGTCTCAAGTAAGACTCAACGAGTGTGATTCGGTTCGCAGGTATAGAGAAGACTTGGATTCAATTTTTATCAAATATATATCTTTAGCAATGGACAGAGAGTTTTAATTAAATGTGACTAAGTACTAATTTGGAATTAGTCTTATAACTGACTCAAAGAATTAATTTTACAATACCAAAAATGACTCACCTCATAGAAATAATTAGAATTTATATAATCAAAAAAAAAAAATCTCAAATAAGTGTGTAATGCATATGCCTAGATTAGTCAAACTGATTGATCCAATCCAATTGTGACAACTAATACGATTTCAAATAATTGCTGTTTCAACTGTCTGTGGAAACAATCCCACAGCATTATGTGGAGAAGGAAAAAAAGGGAACTCAATTTCGTGAACATTTCCGATTTGGTATTATATATAATCTGCTTTCTTTTTCATCTCCTGAATTCTTCTTCAGTGTAAGCAATTCTGGTACCTAAAGTTTCCTTTTCTTCCTTCCTTCTTTCATCTTCTTCTTTTACTTGATTGTACTATATTTACTTCATTTGCGTTCTTCTATTAATCCTATTTCATAATCTCTATTCCTTTGTTCCTTTCGTAACCTTATTGTAATCTATTATACTTCCTTTTGTTGACTTTACACAGCATATTATTCTTTTGTACATCTGAAAGATGTCTTGCTGATGATTTGGGTGTTCATCTTTGTGGCAGGCAAGGCAAGTGAAGGAGAAAAAGATTCTCTTAAAACTTGGAATTCAGGTATGGAGCTACTAATAATGAAAATTTCAGGCGCACACATAAAAAATATTAATTTTTCATGAAAGGATGGATTTTACGTTGCTGTTTTGAAGAGGGTGGGGAACAACGTACAGTGCCCTGTCCCAAGTGAAAACAATGTCTCATGAGTCATCAGGAAGTAAAGTCTACTACATCACTGTTTGCTTTCTCATGTGTTTTGCATGGGCAAAGTGCATTACACAAGGAGATACGTGTAAAACGCTGGGTTTGTTCATGGACACGAATGAATCCAGCTTTTTATTTGTATAATTGTCATATATAATTATATATTTAAAAAATGGGAAAATATTTTCTCATATCGCATGAGAATTCAATTCTGATGTTGTGACCCTTCGATTTGCGTGCAAAACTTTTTTTTTTTAAAATAAATGTGGAGCCCGCCACTAGTTGTGTCACAACATGAGAATTGAATTCTCATGCAACATGAGAAAATTAAATCCCTTAAAAAAATAAGAAATTTTAGAATCATTCTTAATGATTGATCTATTTATATTTAATGATTCTCATGAGCAATTAAATATATTAAATATAAATATTCAAAAACTATATATAATACTCCTATATAAAATATCAGGGCCATATATATATATACTATCAAAATTTTCTTTACCTTTATTACAAATTGTGTGAAGTTTTTTTTTTTTTTTTTGATATATGACCACATGCTTCAATTTTTTGAGCTGACTATATTAATCTTAAGTTGAAGTTTAATCATGATTAAAACTATTTGTTCATTTTAAATATGTATTTGATGGAATCGAACTCAGTTCTATCCCTATCAACTTAATGTATGTTAACAACTGAGTTATACACATTCGGTGTTGTGTGAAAGAATTTGTTCGGAATTAAAGATTTTGTTTTTCATGAAAACCACTAACAAGATCGTAAGTAGCCAAATAATTAAATGACTTTGACCTGGGCAACCTGCCCTCGTTCTTAAACTTTCTGTATGAAAAAATATCATAACTAGCATTTCACGAAAACCAAATGCTAGGAAATTACCAATACAATAATAATGAATAATCTCTTAATAGTACTTGAGTAAAATTTTAATAACAATTCTCTCTTTATGACCACAACACTGGCCCCACCAAGAAAATTTGTCTCCCACCGCACCACGGCAATTTCAATGTTATGATGTCCTCAAATGGTCTCATCATGAAGTATGATTATGTGATAGTTTGAATATATTTTTCTTGATTATTTTTTAAACTATATTTTTATACTTTAATGCATTCAAAATGATCTTTTTTAAGAAAAAAAATATGTAGTTAAAAATGTCACAATTTATGTTTTTTAATGCTAGAGTTTTGTAATTTCAAAACGATACATTTTTACAACATCAAATAACTTTTTAATCATTAAAAACAATATGTCTTAAAGTTTACATCCATTCAAAATAACTTATTTATTTAAAAATATTTGAAAAACACTAATCTTTTTTTCTGAAGGAAAGGCTCTTCAAAACTAACCCAACTTTATGTTTTACATCTGGACTAGACATACGCATAGAATACATTAGCACCTTGTGGATCGTTACGTAATTATGTCTTTTCCCCACAAGACCAAGAAATATGTATAGTTGACAGGTTATTTTTTTATTTTTTTTGGTACTCAGATGATTGGTAATTAGATTCCTTATAAACTATTTTTTTTTTTAATTTCAGTACCATCCATTATTTAGCCCTTTTTAAACATATCTAAGGATACTTTTGTGGTTCTACTTTTAAACAATTATAACGGATATAAAAAATTCATTTTTACTATAACAATTTATGGCAGTATCTTTTTTATATGGTTCAGTTATTTTCTATTAGGTTTTTTATCTATATTTTAATTAAATTATTTTTCATTTGATTTACTTATGCTCTTATTTTCTTCTTACGTGAGTAAATTACCTTTAGTGAATTCCTTTTGTCTTCTCTTAAAAAAATATCAATATAAATCTCTTTCTGAAATATATTCCTTTATGATCTTATCATTTTTTTTTTGGTAATCATAATCTTGTCATTTTATTTATGTTCTTAAAAGTAACTAATTTATTTATTCAAAAGCATCAATTATGTATCCCTGTTTATTAATTTTTTTTTTCTTCAATACTTTGACAGATGAAAACCTTTAAATTTTCAATTAATTTTTTTTTTTATATATAAATTTTGGAATAAGATAGGTCAAACAAACAAAATTTAAGATCAGCTCTTGTGCTTGTAATAAACTATAAAGGAATTTATCAGTTGGATTAGTTTTTTTTAATTATTTTTTACATGGAATTTCGTAATAAAAATTAGTTTCCATGAAATGTTTTATTTACAGGAAAATGGCTATGGCAGTTCGAAATACAACAAATCCAGAAGAACTAGAGATAGTCATCCATAAAGTTGCTTCAGTTCAATTCAGAAGTCCTTCGTGTGATCTAGTACAGAATACAAGTACTTTCTTTCCTCTCCATCTTTGCTGCATTCACAATAATCTTTTACAATTATGCATAGCACACAAATATCACACTTTCACAGCTGAAAAGGCCTGGTTTATGATCAACGTAACAGGAGATATTGCCAACCAATCATAATAGAATACGGGGAGGATGATCTTACACACTGCTGTAAGAATAATAAATCTTACACCAAATCTTAACCATTGATTTTTTGCATCTAACGATTAAGATTTATTAGGTCTCACTCCTTAATTAATATTTAATTCCTAATAAATCTCAACCGTTAGATGTACGGAAATCAACGGTTAAAATTTAGTGTAACATTTATTATTCTTACACTGGTGTAAGTAGATCCTATCCCATAGAATATTAATCCAATTGCTTCTTCGGTAATTTGGCCGTCATTCTTATTGGGATTATTGATCTATATTTTTAAATTTATATGTCTTTATGAATAAGAATAATTAACTGTGCTTATGATACGCTAGCAGCACATACTTGCTAATCTGCATTATCATGAGGCAAACACTGCCAGAAAATAATAAATAAAATATGGGATAAGATATTCTTACTATCTATTTTTTTCTACTACCATTCCACTATCACTCTAATCACCATTGGATTAGAGGAAAAGTTGAATGAAGAGAGAAAGAAAAAATAACTTTTGAATCCAATGATGATTAAAGTGGTAATGGAGTGGTAGTAGAAAAATGGGTAGTAGGAATATCCTACCCCAAGAATATAGAGGTGGCAAATTAGTTATCAGGGATTCTTTTCATTCATTTTTTGCTTTTAATATTAATTTTAGGGTAACTTATATGGGATTTACATTCATCATTTAATTTAATATGACACAAAAAAGTTTCCTACACACACAATATTTTATGGGGTCCACTCTTTTGAAGAAAAAAAAATGAATCTCCATAATATTACACAATCATTTTTCCTACAACATAACTCTTATAAAATCCAACTTATATTTATAAACTTTTTGTTTATAAACTCTTACAAATTCAACTATGTATTCTCAGGATAATCCGGAATCTATTCCAAAGAATACATAGTACTTGAATGTAAATATAATCTTTATTAAAATTTTAAATCAAAAGCAGTAAACTATTTTTTTTTTTTTTACCTTTACTTAATTTATGTAATTAGGGGATTACCTCAACAAATGCGTTCCTCTCTACAACCTTGCAATTAAAGGGGATTGGAAAGAAGCTAGAACCATATTAGTTGCAGATAGCAGGTTGGTTAATGCTGCAATCTCAAAGGGATGGGCAACACTACTTCATGTTGCAGCAGAAGCAAATCATTTGCACTTCATAGAGGAGCTTGTGAAACTGCTGAATGAAGATGAGTTGGAAATACAAGACTACAAAGGCAACACTGCTTTCTGCTTTGCTGCTGCTGTTGGAAATGTAAGAATTGCTGAAGCTATGGTAAGAAAAAATAGGAGGTTGCCAACTATCAGGGGTGGAGAAGGAGTAACCCCACTTCACATGGCTGCTTTACAAGGACAAAGGGAAATGGCAATGTATCTGTACCCTTTAACCGTCCACATATTCAATGAAGGAGATTGGAGTTTACTGTTCTTCCTTTGTATCAACACTGGTATATATGGTATGTATGTTGCCCCTGATACCCTCGTTCTTATAACACGTGAATATTGAGATTTGCAATTGTTATGTTTCGGAGAGAGAGATGTCCAGACCAATGGACTGGTACGTTAATCTTGGATCTAGTGCCCCTCTCCTAGGTATCTATGAAAGAGATACCCTTGAGTCAAGCAAATCACTGTGCACAATAGATAGACTACTAACCGGATAATGTGTGTGCTCACAGTGATCGGCATAATAGTAAAAGAGAGCGTAACGTAGGGTTTACCTTCTTCTTTTTTGGTGAATGGGTTTACCTTTTTACTTGTAGAGTAATAGAGGTTACATCTGGATAATGTGGGAGGGCCTTTAGTGCCTCTGACAAGGGCTCAGGCCTGCTCGCTATGTTGTCGTATTAGAATTAGTACCCTTGATGGATATCTATCCATAATTATATTAGATTTGAATATTGGATTGCCCCTTATTAGGCCTATCATTCTGTGGCCCCTTTATACGGGTCCATAACAGCAATGTTTAAACCCTCATTTAGTATATTAATGAGAAAAATATTACAAAAATATAATATAAAATTATTGATTTGACCTTATGTTAGAGATATATGATATAAACTCACCTTCATCTAATAACTTGAGCCTTTGAGTGAGATGGTTGCTTATCATGTTTCAAGTTAAATAAATGTACAACAAAAATAAAGCTATGCATAGGGTTCTTGAGTAAGAAAATATATTAAAAATATATAATATAAAATAATTAAAGTGACCTTCACTTAATAATTTGAGATTCTCAACATATGTAAGCAGGCGAAACCTAGCATATAGGCAAAAAAAAATAATTACATATTATTTTTGTGTCTTTACATCTCAAATTTCTTAAGAATTACATAATTAAATTAATACTACTATCATGCTGGTATCAATATTTCCAAATCTAGCAACTCTTTTGGAAATTTTGCAGATATAGCTTTAAAAATGTTACAAACCAATCCAATTCTAGCACTGGCTAGGAATGAGAACAATGAGACTGGCTTTCATGTTTTGGCTAGAAAGCCTTCAGCTTTTAATCGTCAAGATCGAAGGTATCAAAATCAGCTCAGGAACTCAAGTAAGTTAAGTTTCCATAATCAGTACTATTTTGTAAGCCGTTGGTATCATCTGTGTCTATTTACATATTAGTCCTATATATTTCAGACAAATTGAGGACACAACATTTTATTTATTAGAGCATATAGAATAAGGGAATTTCTTCATAGTTCCAATCAGGTTATTGATTTCATGGTCACTAGTTTATAATCATATGTATTACCAACTTTTCAAATTATGTGTGATAGGTAAAAATCCAACTCTGGCTCTCCAACTTGTTAGGTGTCTCTGGGAGCACTTCTTTCTCTTGATTGCACAGAGACACAAATGAAAAAAATCATAAGTGAACCATCTCAAGTAATATTAATTGCTGCAGAATTTGGAAATTTTGAGATGTTAGCTGAGCTTGTTAGATCTTACCCTGATCTCACATGGGAAGTGGATACCAAAAATCGAAGCATCATTCACATTGCGGTTTTGCATCGCCATGCTGGCATATTTAATCTAATACATGAAACAAGTTCAATCAGGAATTTTGTAGCAACATTTGAGGATGAAGATCTGAACAATTTACTTCATTGTGCTGCAAAATTAGCACCACCAAGCCAACTTAACCTAGTTTCAGGAGCAGCTTTTCAGATGATGCATGAGTTAAGGTGGTATGAGGTATCTCTCCTTAATCTCCATAGCTCATATATCTCTCTTTAATTTATGCTTCAAATTCTAGGCACATAGTGGAGCCAGAAATGTTATGAGAGGGGATGAATTGGAAGCAACTTAGGCAGGGTATTAATTACAATAGTAGGTAAATACATAGCCAGGTTTGAAATACATAGCAACTTAGATTATTTTAGCCGGTGTCAAACATCAATTCTTGAAAAAAAAAAAAAAAAATCAGCCAGTGACAAGAACTTTAGTATACACCATCCCAAAAGTTAACTTAAAGAGTGGAAGTGCCCAAAGCCTTATAAACCACACATTAGTTACCCATACAATCAATGTGGGACTCCAAATACCATACCTTGTAAATGAGTCCTAACATTAAATGTTACAATCTCATTTGCAAGATATGGGACTTGAAGTCCCACATTGATTGCATGGGCTTGTAATGTGGAGTTTATAAGATCTTGGACACTCACCTTTTGAGCTATCTTTTGGGATAGTGCATCCCAAAGTTCTTATCAAATGGTATCCCCGGTTGCAATCAAATGGCGTTGATGGTGATGCCGGCATTACAGTGTTCGCCGGGATCCAGTAAAAGACTAATGCAAAGCCAGCGAGGTAAGGCTATACTTATACTACACCACGTTTCTCTTAATTCTAAATGGGATCTAAGATAAAGGTTTATATGAACTGGGGGGGAGCGATCGTTCCCTAACCCCTCCGTGGCTCCGCCACTCTAGGTACCATTTCACATTGTTATGACTAGCTTTTATATAAACATGAAATCACACACCTTTGATATTATAGGAGGTGAAGAAAATCATGCAACCTTCTTACATAGAGAAGAGAAATTCTAATGGCAAAACTCCTAGAGAATTATTCACAGAAGAGCATGAAGGATTACTGAATAAAGCAGAGTCATGGATGAAGAGCACAGCAAATTCTTGTATGGTTGTTTCAACACTCATTGCTACCGGAGTGTTCACTGCTGCATTCAGCATACCTGGTGGTGATAATGATAAAACTGGCACTCCCAACTATTTGACAAAATCAGCATTCTTAATATTTGCAATATCAGATGCAACTGCATTGATATCATCTTCAATGTCAATCCTAATTTTCTTGTCTATCCTTATTATCTCGCGCTATGCAGAGGATGATTTTTTCAAGTCACTGCCCTTGAAGCTAATATGTGGACTAATAACACTGTTCATCTCCATTGCAAGCATGATGATGGCATTTAGCAGTGCATTTTTCATAACATATTACCATGGTTTAAAATGGGTACCAAATTTCATTTTTGTACTTGCATTTGTACCAATCACCTCATTCACAATTCTCCTATTTCCATTATGGTCAGACATTGTCTACTCTTCCTACTTTTGTAGGTCTCTATTTCGGCCAAGTAAACACATTCTTTACTAGAATAATTAGACTAGAGGCCATATAATAGAGGCAGACATAGAAAGCTGTATTATATTACTTGATAATGTAGCTACCTTCTTCAACTTTGAAGTCTTATTAGTTATTTCCCCATAGTTTCTATTCGCTTAATTACATCATCAATTTGTTACTTCTGTCCATGTTCTGCTTGATAGATAACAAAAATATTTTAAATTTTCTTTCCTTTAAATTTTCTTTTCTCTCTCCACTTTCTTTTATCTATTTTCTCCCTTTATTTTATAACAAAGCTAATATTTTAATAATTAATTCGACCGAAGGATTGTAACAGAGGAGTTCACTAAGGAGAAGACGTTGACTATAAAGTCTGAGTGGGTGTTTGGATGAGTTTTTTTTTTTAAGTTGTTTCTTTCAAAATAAAAAAAAGTCATTTAAGTCATATTATATATTCGGATAACAACTTTTAAATAAAAGTACAATTAAAAAAAAAAGTTAAAACAATATTTTTTTGAAATTGGGGTTCTTTGCTTTTGAAAAAGTAGAAATCAAAAATAAAATAATTTTTTTTGAAAATTCAATTTTATCTCAACCCTACTCTAACTACTCCATCACACTACCAACACTAAGATTACATATCTTTTTTAATAATTTTATATATTAAAAGTGCTTAAACAAAAATATAGACCGACCACCACAGACCTTTTCCCTTTATATGCTCTAATTTTGCTTTTTTCTGCCTTTTTTGTTTTATTATAAAGTCAAGCGCTTCGCCACATCTAACTCATCAAGTCAAACACTTTCTCAATTCAATAAATCATCACAACACAAACAAACAGATACGTAAACAGAGAGCAAGAAAGCTAACTTGAACCATAAAAATGGAGATTCTACAATTTTCAAAGAGAAAGAGTCTATATGTTGTGATGGTTCTGGAAGAGTGAGAGAGTAACAGAAAGAGAACACAATGTTTGGTGAAGAAATGTAGAACAAGAAGCGAAAAAATGAGTCGGGATTAACCTAATACATCAATTCTTTATCGGGCCTAATCTCACCCCTTATTAAATTATACATTCCGTTGACATATTACTTTATAAGTTTATTTTATGGGTTTATCATCTATCATTTAATATGATCACACAAAAATTTCTACAAACACAATATTTTGTGGGGCCCGCAGCAAAAAAAGAAAAAACTCCGACACGTAAAACAAATCTCTATAACATAACACAATCACTTTTCCTACAACATAACTCTCATAAAACCCTTATTTTATACCATGATCGCACTATATATAACATCATAATACCCTAAATGTTTATTTTGTAAGGAAGCAAATACAATTTTCTGTCTCCATCAACACTACAGTTAGTAGTGATTTTTAATTTAATTACAGAATATAAATTGTATTAATTAATATAATTATTAATGGATGTAAATTTAGTGTAAATCAATTAAAAAAATTACTAATAATATTTAAAATGGAAAAGAAAAAATATTGAAAATATAAAAGAAATAAAAAATAATTGAATTATTTAAAATATATTCTTTTAATTTTTTTTTGTAAAAATCACACATATATATATATATATATATATATATGGGCAAATTATATTTACAAATTTTTTGATTTACAAACTCTTACAAATACACTGTGTTCTCCGATATAACATTAGTTTCACTATATTCTCTCGGAAGAACATAATGTAATTTGTAACAAAAATTCAAAAAAGTTTGTAAACATATATATATTGATTTCCGTCTCTTACGATCAATATCTTAACCATTGATTTTTGTCAATCAACGATTAAGATTTTCGCCAATAAAATTTATTAATTAATTATTAATTCGTAATAAATCTTTAGTGTTGATTGTCGAAAATTGAATCAATGGTTAAAATATTTGTTGTAAGAGGTCGTAAAGGAAAATAGATGGTAAATATAATTTTTCTAAAAAAAGAAGTTAATCCAAACTCCAGTCGCGGTTTGAGGGTTCAAACTTCTGAAGATTGAAGAACGACCTCCTCTGCGAGTGTATAGACCACGCTACAATCGCCGTCGCGGATTGGTGATTTCATCTTTGTTGATGTTTATACGAACTAAACAGGTCAGCTCAGTTTACGCACTTATTCTTTGTCTGTTTCGTTTCTGTGTGCGTTCTTACATCACGGAATTTCAATTCATCAATTCTCATTCATTTGGGGTTTTCGTTCGATTCCTTTTATTCTCTATTGCAACCTCCCTTAATCAGCCACAGTTTTCCAAGTAAAGCAAAATCGATAATTGTGAGTTTGCAACACACTTGTTTGCAATTCTTTTGAAGTTACGATTATCAGGTTGATAATATTTCGCATTTCTAAATTGTAAGTTTTTTTCAGCTGTGGAAGGAATGATGTGGACAGTGCATTTCTGTTTTAGTTATATAAATATTGGATAGATTTCTACCACATGTTAAATTACATAAATAATTCCGTAATATTTATTTGTCTAATGTAGTGAAACAAAGCTTATTTGTCTAATGTAGTGAAACAAAGCGGATATGGAATGCGTTGTTCAGGGAATTATAGAGACACAGGTGAGTTTATATTTTCTTCCAAGTTTCAATTGCCTTTTTCTTTGAAGAAAGGTGAGAGATGTTCTGGAATTAATTTGATTTGGCTACACTGGTATTATGATGCACGGACACCTACGCCTGCATATGTGTGCCTGCGTGTGCGTGGGCTTGTGCGTGAATCATCTTGCCGGTACTCTGCTGTTATAATTTTTGGATCTGATGTTATAGTCCATCATTCTTCATGTTAGAACTATAATCTCCTCCAAAATTTTCTCTTCCTTTGTTTCTAGCATTGCTGACCATGATTGCTCATGTATTGGTTTGGTTACATTTGGTGCATGTTTGTTTGCAGCTTATTTGGAGATAATCTTTATTTTTATTTTTTTCAAAATCTCTCTCAGGAAACTGTCAAAAAAAGCGTTTTTACCCCAAAATTAGCTAATTCATACATGCACTTAGTATTTGAATTCAATCCCTGAGAGTTAGCTCATGGTTCCATTAACCCGAATACCCTAGATACTGAGGCAAAAGATTGCGTAGCTGCCTGATTAGACCCCTTTCTCACACAAAAAAAAAATGCAGAGAAAAAAACTTGAAGGCATAGAAGAAACAAATTTATGGTTACTAAATGATCACTAAAATGAGTTTTCCAGTTAAAAGAATAAGTTTTATATAATTTAAGTCACATTTTCTGCATAGTTTGAGTAGCCCCAACATTGCGGGTTTGATTTCTTTAATGTGATATTCCCTGTTCAAATGAAAAGGAAGCTGCAAGGCTGATGTCCAAACTTGTAATATGTATATTCATACTTTCAACTGGAATAGTAACAAAAATTGGTTAACAGAATAAGGTCCAACTCTGCAATAAACAAGTTGAGGAAAAACCCTAAGAGATGATGTTCAAGTTTGGATTTATGTCTCTTTATTTTCCATCCAAGAAAAATAATATAGCAATGGCAATGGCTTGTAAAGAAAGAGACAGAGTAGGAAACCTATGAAACATCAGGTAAACATTATATTGACGGCCTCTTCTTTGTTGATCTTGTTGAGTGCTCCCACATTCCCTGTTCCTTCCGTTGTCTTTCCTTTGTTACTATTTGGCACCTGTAACTAGTTTACCCTTAACTCTGCTATGGATACTTTGAAACATGAGAAAAGGTATAATTGCAAAGTTCTGCCTGTATCAAGCCTTAGCTTTCCACAATTGAATTTATTTATTTTTTAAATTAATTTAAGATTTACCAAAGTTCGTGTTATCTCTTACATGTGGTTATAATATTTATTACATGTTTCTTTGATTGAGATTTGATCATTTAAAAGTTAAAACTTCTCTGAAGCTGATTTTGGGTTGGACAAGCTGATAGAGATATAAATAATCAAGTATCCAAAGAAGTCTATATCAACGAAGAAGTCTAGAATGAAGTCTTATATCATAAGATGGTATTTGGAAATTTGCTTGCCATGATCCAAAATATTTTACTGTTTCGTGGAAGTATTGAAATATCAAACTGTTATTTACGATTTCAAGCTTCTATTGGCTTAACATACACAAATATTCAATTTTTCTCACAAAGTATTCACATATTAGCATTCCAAATGGCCATTTTCACTTGTACTAAAATTTTCAACTGAGATTTTTCTTTGAAACCTCTTTAAAAACATGTGTTGACATCTTGTGTTCACATTATCTTTCTCCTTCTGCACCAATGTATTTTTCCCTTTGGACAGCTCATTTGTTTGTTTCCTTTCCCAGAAATAACTTGATCCTCTCAGATTTTAAACTATTTAATGTTTTGTTAGACTGTCACTGTTCTCTTGTAGCTTGGGTATACATGATGATATATTATCCTAGGTTTGGTTTTGTTAGGAATCTCCGTATGCCGGACAGTTTCTGTCTGATGGCTACTGTTGCTTGCGTTTGTTTATCTCCTAGTTCACTTCTGCACTCATTAGAACTGTGTGATAATTTGACAGAACATCCTAGAATTACATTTCATTGAACATAAAGATGTGCTTTAAGATAATGAAGACATGTTATCTTAATATTAAATCCTTTTCAGAAGGAAACCTTCATATGCAACGACTGTGTTCAAGACAACCTTGACCTATGAAGCACCGATACGCGCTTTCGATACGTTATTCGATGATACAGGATATCGATTACCAAACAATACGTGTCCGATACATTTCCGATACGCGTATCCGATACGTTGGAAATTTTTTTTAAGGAGTACAACCTTGACAATTGATATTTTGCTATCTTTGGCAGCATGTCGAGGCCCTAGAGATTCTTCTTCAAGGACTATGTGGTGTTCAGAGAGAACGATTGAGGATCCATGAGATATGCCTCAAGAGTGGTCCAAATCTGGGTGAGTGTTTTCTTCCAATATTTTGTTAAGCTGTGGGGTGGGGCCAACAACATTTCCTTTTATTTCCAGCTAGCTATGAAAGAAATTTTTTTTGGCTAGATAATTATGGAAGAAATTTTATTACTAAAAATAAAGGGAAGAATAGCAATCTCCTTGGAAAAACAAATATGAAATAACTCCAGAAGGAATATCGTTGTTACTTGTTTTACCCTTTCTGTTCTGTGACGTGGAATATATAATGGTTGTCCTAGATCTAGGTTGATTCTGTATTTCATTTTTCCTAGATGCGGGTTAAATGTTTTCCATCTGCTATGATTCTCTCAACATTATTGTCTAGTTTTCTTGAATGAATGTATGTATCCAGTTTTCTATAGTATATCATTTCTGGTCTTTCTCAAGCTGATCATGATTTTATGGCTTTACTTTCTAGGCACTGTAACCTCAGAGGTTCGATTGTTATGTGATCTTGAGCAGGCTGAACCGTCATGGTAAACCATGGAACTTTATTGTCGTTCACTTGTTAGAACTTTTTCCCTACCCATATATACATTATCACTTGCTTGATGACTTATTCAGGACTGTTAGACATATAGGGGGTGCAATGAGGGGTGCAGGTGCTGAGCAAATTTCAGTTCTGGTTAGGACAATGGTGGAAAGTAAAACAAGCAAGAATGCACTTCGTTTGTTTTATGTACTGGGGTACAAGTTGGACCATGAGCTGCTGAGGGTGGGGTTTTCCTTCCATTTCTATAGGGGTGCGCAAATCACTGTAACAGTTTCATCAATCAATAAAATGCTGAAGCTGCATGCAACTGATGAGGCTGTGCCAGTAACACCTGGTATACAGATGGTTGAAGTAACAGCGCCTGCATCTGCTGAAACCTATACTGAAGTTGCTTCTGCTGTGTCATCCTTCTGTGAATACCTTGCACCGTAAGAATCTTTCACTGTCTTCTCAATTGAACATTTTTATATACTTACCACAAATCGTTTATTTACCCGGATGTTGGAGCTGCTAGTTTTGTTTACATAATGGTTGGTAATTGGCCTGTTTACGCTGTTGTTAATTTTCTTTGTGATTGGCCAGTGGACAATCTCATTTTAAAATTTTATTTGCCTTGTTTTATATCGCTAATCATGATTGTCTAAGGTTTTCCCACCCTATTAGGCTTACGGCATGTTTGGTGCATAGAATTAGATAAGGCCTGATAGTATAAGACCTGAGGGCATGTTTGGTGCATAGTATAGGATAAGACCTGATAGTATAAGACCTGATAGTATAAGACCTGATTGTATAAGACCTGATTAAATTTTAATACTATCCAGCGTTTGGTATGATATTGTATAAGATAATATCCTCCAGTATTTTAAAAATTAATATAATAAAAAAAATTATTTTATTATATAAATATTGAAATGATATATTAGTTCTTGGGAATTGTACTTGTAAGCAATATTAATACATCAATCTCTTATCAGGCCTAATCCCACCTCCTTAGACCTGATTAAGTTATACATTATTTTGATGTATTAGGGTGTTCTGTTGTATAAGTTTATACTATACGATGGTCACCCCATACAGCTGAAAATGTCATAACGTATAGTATAAGTTTATACTATCAAGCCTTATACATCACACCAAACATGCCCAGCGGTAATCAATATGGGGGGACTAGCAAATCTGCATAAGCAATCATACTGTTGGTTTGTTCCTTCATATAAATCATTGACACATGCAACTCTTTCATGCCAATTTCTCAGGCTTCTCCATCTGTCAAAGCCAGGTATTCCAACCGGTGTTGTTCCGACTGCTGCTGCAGCTGCTGCATCTCTAATGTCTGATGGTGGGGGTACAACATTGTAGTGGATTTGCACTTTTATATATATAAACACACACTTGACGTACTTTAAATTTTCATGGTCTAAATAGTGTCATTAATTGCTTCTTAATCAGTCAATTGGTATGCCAAATGTAATTTGATTCTTCCAAGTTGTTTGGGATTATAGTGTTATGTTTTATGAGAAAAGAGAAGAAAATTGTTAATTGTTAGGACGTGAATGTGGCGGTCCGTAGAATCGTAAGCCATCCAAATTTAAACCCCAAATTCAATTCATATTCATCTATTTCTAAAATGGACCAAATTTTATACTTAATAGCTATGAAGCACCGACACTTCAAAAATCCCGACGTGTCGTGTCCGACACTTCCCGACACTCTCCGACACTCCGACACTCCAACATGTGTTATAGAAATTCTAAAAAAGGTTCAAAGGTTGCGTTACGTTGAGTTTTTAGTTCCAACTATTAGATTCGTTGGATTACAATTATCATTTTATTGAGTATAATATAAATATTTGAGATATCTTATGTTTCTTTGCAAAATTGATGAATATTATAAGTTTAGTTTTAGTTTTTTTGTTAAATTATTGAATATTAAATATATTATACACTACATAAATTAAAAATATTACTTTATATCAAAACGTGTCCTAGCGTGTCGAAATCTAACATTTTTTAGAATTAAAGTGTTGGAGTGTCGTGTCGTATCGTGTCACGTGTCCCGTGTCAGTATCGGTGCTACATAGCTTAATAGCATAAAACTGGGATCGAATCTGAACTGTTACAAGGACCTGAATTTCGTTCGGTCTTTATAATTACACACTCACATTACGAGAAAAGATTTGGAATTTTTCCTTTGAAAATTTATGCAAATATTTAAGGAATTAAATTTTACACTAGCATATGAACTCAGATTTAAGCTAATTTTTCTCATTCGAAATTTTGACGTTAAAAAAAGAGAAATTAAGAGAATTTTTTTTTCATGCACACAAATTAGAGGAGAGAGGAAAAACATAGAGTAAGCTTCACCTCTAATTGTGCGTCTATGAGAAATTTTTTCTCTATTTCCCTTAATAAAATGTAATCGATTGTGTTTTTAATATTTATAAATATTAAAATATGAATTAGTTTTATTTATATTTCATATATTTTAATATTATATTTTAAAATGCACATGATTCATGATTTTAAACTATTTTTCTTTTCTATATATATTGTAAGGAATAGGATATTGTGACACACAAATAATGTTACGCACAATGTTACGACCACATTTTAACCTTTAATTTCCGTCAATCAACGGTTATCATTGTTCAAATCAAACTCATTAATTAAATATTAATTTACAATAAATGATAACCGTTGATTGGCGGAAATCAACGATTAAGATATGGTCATAATATTGTGCGTAACATTATTTGTGTGTCAGAGTATCCTATTCCATATTATAAAACACAATTGAAAGAATAAGTAATTGTAGACTTTTCCTATCTCTCACCTTTCATGTCCTCCGTTGTACCACTTTGAGAGTAGACTTAAAAATGAATTTGTAAGTTTCTCCGCACAATTATAAAAAATAATCATGATTATCATTCAAACCGCAACTTTCTTGAACGCCGAATGAGCATCTTTTATTCTAGGGTGAAGCGTGTATCATTTAAAAAGATATAAAATTGTGTCATTTTAAGAGAAAGAAAGAGATAAATAAATGAGGATAGAGAGTTGACAAAAAAATAAAGGTGTGGGTCCACCTCTTTGTGAGAGTGAAAGGATATAAATTGTGTCATTTAAAAGAATACACATTTTTTCCTTTATTATATATTGTTTTTATTATTTTACTATGGAAGTTCTTAGTGGGTGAAAGCACCACTATTGGTTTATATTTTACTATAGATAATTGTTATAAATATTGCACCTGCTATAGCTATTGCAGTGAAAGCACCAATATTGGTTTATTTCTCCACCATTCACTAGAAGCACAAAAAAAACAATTGCTAAGTGCCGTGGCCATCTTCGCCTTGTCGAAGTTTCGCAGCACTTTACTCGTACCAATAATTATTTGCCCTATAAAATCTACAAAGGCCACAAAAATCCCAATCTGGGAAATAAAGACATCTTAGTAAGAGTAAGTCAAGGTGGAAATAACACGAGGGTTTGTATTTCTCTAATCTCTAGAAGGAATCAGAAGTATATTACATCAAATATGTGTAAATTAGCAAATTCAAATGACTCAATAAGAATTAACAATTTAAAAACACAGTGTTGCATTTTATACAAATTAAAATAACCTACCTAGAATTGAAAAAGTTAATTAATGTAGATACTAAGAATGTGTCCTAACAAGTGAGTTTTATCCGACATATCTTGGCTAAGAGGGAGGACGGTTGGGGCCTACATGAATTAGGATATCATGTGTGGATCAAGCAGAAAATATTTAATTTATATATTTATTGTCTGATTATGAAACTATTATGCCTTTTATAGATTTTCCAGTTTTTTTTTAACATCTATAAATTCTTTTAATTTGAGTTAAGGTTGCTGCACTAAAATTCGTTAATAATTATCCATTTTTATAATTTATTTGTTATACTCCCATTTTAATAATTTTAATGACTTATAAAAGAAAATGAAGGTCCATAGCATGACTGAGACTCAAATCCTCTTGCGCTGGCTATTGTTGACCGTTGAATAACTTTACGCTGACAGCTCTCTCTCTCTATATATATATATATATATATATATATATATATACATATATATATATATATATATATATATTAGAGGCAGGATCTTTGCACACCAGTGTCAAATTTGAAATTTGACACCTCATCTGAGAGCCATTATATCTAAAAAGATCAATGGTATCACATGCTTACAAATCAGAGTCATTGATCTTTTGTGATCTAACGACTCTCAGATGAGGTGTCAAATTTCAAATTTGACACTAGTGTCAAAAGATCCAACCTCATATATTTATATGTGAAAAGTGTTTATCCTTTTAAATCACATAACTTATATCCTTTCACTCTCACAAAGAGGTGGGACCCTCACCTTTATTTTTATTTTTGTCAACTCTCTCTCCTCCTCTATCTATCTCTTTCTCTCTATTAAAATGACACAACTTTTTTTTTATAAGATAAACAAATAAAGAAAGAAAAATAAACAAATAAATCAAAAACAGCAACTAACCAGGGTCTATATATCTCTACAAGAGATAAGACAAAAGAAAATTAGCTAACCAGGGTCTATATAGGTTCCATCTAACCCTAAGTACAAAGAAAATTAGCTACTCATGGCAAACCAAAGACAAAAGAAATCATAAAACACCATTCCAATGAGGGCGTGCTGAATCTCTACGAATCCCAGCTTGATCTCCCTTGGTGAAGAGCTCCCTTAGAAAGTCATAAAGATCATATTTATAAAGACGTATGCGCCTAAGAATTAGGATTAAGCATTTCTGTTTTTGGACGCTTAGGTGGAAAATCTTCTAAATGAGATTTCATTATAATATTTGTACCTCAATATCTTCTCAATTATCTAAAATACTAAAAAGTATAAAATTAACTTAATTAATCATAAAAAATAACTTAATAACAATTCGTCAAATTATTTCAATATTAACCATTTAAGACATTATATTCATATTTTAGTCCTTAATTAGGAGTTTTAAGACTCCATTTTGATGGAAATCAACAATCACACACACTCATCGAAAATCGAAAATCGAAAAGAGAAAGGGAAGAAGAAAATGACACGGCGATTTACCTTGGTTCACCCAATGTAAACTATGCCCAGCTTGTATGTATTATAATCACGACACTCGTTACAAGTCACTCAGTTTACAAATGAATATAAATAGGATTTAGAAAATTCTAAAATAGCTATTCATGGATCCAAGCTCAAACTACTAAGAAAAGGATAAATACAATTACTCGACAATGAGTCAGAGGCCTACAACAATACCAGACATCTACAGGCTAGGGGGCGTTGCCCCTTGCATCCTTGTCGGGGCGGCTCCCCCAATTGGTTTTCTGCTGACGCTGCCAATAAGGATCCTTATCTGAATGCGAAGTATGAGCTAGCTTTTGGGGAGGTGTATCCCAAGGTTCTTTACATGGTATCAGAACCTTAGTGTTCGATCCTCGCCGTCTTGCGGAATCTCTTAGCACGGGTAGGTTGGACCTGTTGCATCATCCACTCTTCAAGCCCAATGGGCTCTTGTGTGAGGGGGCGTGTTGAGAATTGTAGTCCCACATTGGTTGTATGAGCAACTAATGTGGAGTTTATAAGACCTTAGTCATTCCCACACTTTGAGCTAGCTTTTGGGGCCAAGGTTCTTTGGTTTTCTGATGACGCTGCCAATAAGGATCCTCATTTGAATGCGAAGTACGAGCAATATCCTATATCATCTCCCCCTTAAATGTGAAACCCAACGTTGGTATGCTTCCACTCAAGCGAGTACTCGGCCCAAATATTCAACCTGCCTCTAGCCAATAACCAGGCTAACTCGAGTCAAACCCAATTTTGATACCACTTTTAGACGGGCCTAAGGAGGAGCATGTGATAGGGGACCATCGCTAAGGGACTAAACTAGACCCGCCGTCAAGTGGGTCCGACACCATGTCACAAACCAGAATCTTAAGACTTTAGATGCATATGTCCTTCCACTTATATTCACTACACTTCTCTCATTACCAACCAATAGGGACTCATTACACTTGAATATCCCAACATATTTTACGTTCAAAACATTATGAATTTAAGGTCTATCATATATATATATATATATATATATATATATATATATATATATATATAGGGGCAGGATTATCTTACACCAAATCTTAACTATTGATTTTCTACATCTAACGGTTAAGATTTATTAGGTCTCACTTATTAATTAATTTTTAATCCCCAATAAATCTTAACCATTGGATGCACGGAAATCAACGGTTAAGATTTGGTGTAAGATTTATTATTCTTACACCGGTGTAAGTTGATCCTATCCATATATATATATATATATATATATATATATATATATATATATATATATATATAGAGGTAGGATCATTTGACACCTCATCTGAGAGCCGTTAGATAAAAAAAGATCAACGGTGTCAAATGCTTACAAATTAGAGCCGTTGATCTTTTTGATCTAATGGCTCTCACATAAGGTGTCAAACTTCAATTTTGACACTGGTGTCAATGGATCCTGCCTCATATATATAGGTTCTTTTATACCTGTGCAAGACTAACAAGTCTTACTACACCACATCTCAATCGTTGATAGATGGAAATCATCGGTTGGTATTTGTAACAGCCCGTGTTAACCCGGTCTGTTAACACACTATCGTATTAAGCCACGCTTAATTAAAATGCGGAATAACTTTTTCTTTAATTCAATTATGACGTCATTAACTTAACCAACTTGATTACTTACTCATTTTCATAAAAATACTGCCTGTATGTAAATTGCAAGACAACTAACTGAATACCTCGTACATAAATATAATAAGTGAGTATCTAAAGCCACAGGTCTACACAAGTAGCCTGGGTCAAATCCTGATACTTTAATTACAACATTAACCTAAAAGACCAAAGTCAAACATGTGGCATGGACAAACCTCATGCTCACCAAATAAGGCAACAAAGCCCAATAACAGTCATAACATAATCTCAACAGAAAACATAAACAACAGTCGGAAATAAAAACAACAGTCAGCATATCATCAAATCAACTCAGCTCTGGCCTCCTGCCACCCGAGCCCTCAACATTACCTGATCCTGAAATAAGCGTCCCCAAACGTGGGGTGAGATCTCTAACAAGAAATCTCAGTAAGACAAGGGGTCCTCAAGGAGTCTCCACCCCAAGCTCACTTACATGTGTAATATAAGTTCTAAAAACAGTATTTACAATATAAGTTCCAAATCATGCGATGCAGCAATTAATCATGTCATGTGTGCTTTCAAATCTACTGGCCAGAGAAATGTAGGAATACGTCTATGCCTACATGAGTACATGGATACTACCTGCACCTCACCCACATGCTTCTCCATCTTGTATGTACTACATACTCAGGATTGCCGTCTAGGTGGACACCACATGCATATCATAAATGCTCATTACATATAAACAGCTCAACAGCATTTCCAAAATAATCAAAACATGTAACACAGCATGCATAAACCCATCCCCATGGGACATGGTGGAACATCAAAATGGCTAAACCGAGGACACGAAAGCTTACCTTGCAAGCTAGCTATCCAAGCCAAGAGTCCAACCACTCACTAGTCCACAAACAGCAGTATCACAATCTGATATGGACCATTTAACAAGTCAATATAAATGCATCACAAGCATACAAGTTAAAGACTACGCCTTTCCTTTACGTTTTACGTCTTAAGGCTTCCAACAAAGCCATAAGCCCTTAATCATATGATTCTGACTTAGTCCAGTTATTACAGAAGTCCAACTTCCTTAAACTAGGGTCCACACACACCTAGTAGCATACTGTTCATACAGAACAGCTACTGTCTGCGCAGAACCCAGGATATCCGAATATCAGAAGGGGTATATCCGGATATGCCATATCCGGATATCACACTGGACATATCCGGATATGTCATATCCGGATACCATATCCGGATACTGATATCCGGATATCTGTTCGACAAATATCCGGATATCTCACGACAGAATGCAGTTTCTGCATTTCGTGAGTATCCATCCCAAAGATCCAACTTTTAACACATGTACACGTTAAAGCATGCATCTTTAAGCATATACAAGTTCATTTAGGTGTTGGTTACTTCATTTTAATCTTATACATGCCAAGACACCAACTTTAAGCATTAAACTTAAGATCAAAGGTGTAGAACACTTACCCCAAGCTTTGAGCAGCCAACAATGGTGCTCTTGGAGCTCACAAGGTTCCTCAACTCAGGCCAAACAAGGGTGCACGAAAATGGTGCACAAGACTTGGCCTTTCCACCCAAAGGTTGCTTCTTGGAGCTTCCACTACCAAGGAAACACACACAACTCCCACTCACACAACTCACACTACAACCAACCCTCAAGAATACACTCAACAGTGGCTGAGTGTGCAGCAAGCACCTCCTCACACCCTCACAACCCACCCTACTATGTGTTTGTAAGAAGAAGAGAGGAAGAAACAAAGAGGAATTGATCCAAGGCTCAAGAATGGTGAAGGAGAGCAATGAAACAGTGAATGCTCCCTTCAGCCACCAAAGACTCACGTATGATCAAGATGCTGCCTAGGGTTTTGTGCTAAGTGGGTCTATTTATAGGCCCAAGCACTAACCGCGCAGTATTAGCCTTAATAGCAAAGTAAAAGATCTTGATCTCAAACTTCGGATTCTAGACCTACGCATTTTTCTAAGATTTGTCATATTTTTATTTTATTTTTCGGAGCACCTTTCCGGTACGCGTTTTTCCATAGCCAGTATCAGTTCTGGCATCAGATTACGTCATTTTGACTTGAAACTTGTTTTACAAGTCCTACATAATATTCTAGTAATTATCATGCGTTCGTTATAATTTTCCGGTACGCATTTATACCGAGTAGCAGAACCGGTATCTGCGCTTTTCTTCCGAAAAGCGACTTTCAGCATTTTTACTCACTCAATATAATTATCTAAGCCATTAATAATTATTAGGGTCAATTATGGAATTATTTCCTAATTATCATAATTAATTTACTAATTACCTTAGTTAGCGGTGCGGGTTCTTACAGTATTTGTAGTGTAATTAATGATTAATTAATTCGTATAACTTCCTAAATTAAACCGTTAGATGCACGAAAATCAACGATTAAGATGTGATATAAGAATTATTAATCTTACACCGGTGTAAAATGATCTTGATTATATATATATATATATATATATATATGTATGTATGTATATATATAGGGTTCATATTCTATAGTCAATGTATATAAGTTATCTACATTGAGCCCAAAATGACGTCATTTTGGGACAGAAATCATGGTATTTTTGTAATTATAATTTATATTAGGCTTTAATGTTTCTACATTGAATGCAGATAAGTTATCTATATTCATTCCCAAAATGATTTCGTTTTATGTTGAAAAATTAAAAAATCATAATTTAAATGACTATTATAACCCTGAAATAAATTATAACTATAAAATACCTTGATTTTCGCTCCAAAAAAATATCGTTTTGGGTTCAATGTAGATAACTTATCTCATTGACTGTAGAAAAAATGAACTCTTTATATTATGGTTATAATAGTCTTTATTATTATAATTTTTAAATTTTTTAACTCAAAACGACGTCGTTTTGAAAGTGAATGTAGATAAGTTATCTACATTCACCGTAAAAATATTAAAGTCATATATAACAAAATGGGTTCTAGATTGCATTGAACACAATCTCAAACCTTCCATCAACCTCCTTTTAAGCATGTACCATAAGTATCATCCTCCTACATAGGTTTATCCAAATATCAAAAGTATTCTTTCTTTAAAGATGCTAAACAGAAAATTAGGATTGTACAAAAGAGTAACTCTCCGATTCTCACATACTAATATCAAGATAACAAAATTCAACTCCCATAATACGGTCTTAAGCACCATTTTTATAGTTTAATTACAAATTTATCCAAAATTCAAAATTCAAAATCCTAAAAATAAAGAAAATTCCTAAATAACTTCTAAAATAAATAAATAATTACAATTAAATAATTGAAAATACGTTCCAACTTCCAAGTATTAGATATCAAATCATGCCAAATGTGTTGTTTTCCTTTTCTTCCCAGACAAATCACAATCATATTTGCTGTTTTATTTAGACTTGAATTTGATTGTAATTTATTATACTTCAAATTACTGCTTCTTTCAACAATTGAGTCATACTTAATAGACCATAATTCTAATTGACTACGAGCTTCTTGAATCAATGATTGAGCCATATACAATCACAATACATTTCCATTGCTATATAAACCATATCGATAACCTAGAGTAGAGGTGACAATTTGGGTTGGCTCGCCTCGATCCTCCCCGACCCGTCACCAACTCGCCAAAAACAGGTCGGGGTGGGTTGACCCTCAATTAAATATGGGCTAGAAAAATGAACCCACCCCTTTTATGGTGGGTTGACGAGTCAACCCACCAACTAAAAAATAATAATAATTAAAATCCAAAAAAAATTATATTTTATAAATTTTTCCCTTATTATTTTATTTTATTTCACACTTCTCTTAATTTTTTTCAGTCTCAATCTTAAATGTATACTAATTATATTTTTTACCATTATATTATTATTCTTTATTTTTTTAGGAAGTACTAAGATAGTTTTTTTTTGGATATCATAAAAATTTAATAACAAATAAAATATTAAATAATTGTAAAAAAAATAATATAACCCGACGGGTCAACCTATCCTGCAATGGGGTAAAGTGAGTTGGTGGATTGAAAACCTCAACTCATCCTGACTTATTTTGACGGATTAATAGATTGATCCGCCGAGCTCAATCCATATTGCCAGATAGTGTAATTATGTGGTTAACCGATCCGACCGTGTTGATAACATTGAGCCCCGGTGTACCGCAACATCTTGTGACCTTCGTGCTTTCATTATTAATTGTGTCGACTTCTCGGTCTTAAGCTGACTGGCTGATTATGTTCCTAGATTCCTAGATATTGGTCCCCGCGACACGTGTCCACATTTTGTTTGCTTATTGTAAATTTCCACATACCTAACCTACTGACAATAATCATTCCATCCACTCACAGTAAACTCGTTTCTAATTGATTTACTTTTCTAAACTTCTTAATGGATATGCACATTGAGAAAATAATCTCCTAAATTACATCTCTAAATCTTAGTTATTATTACATTAACTTTTAATTAAAAAAACTATCATCAAAATATTCTTGGAAAAATATAAAAGAATTACTAGTATTTTTATCATAATTTCGATCTTTTATAAAAATGAATAGTGGTATTTTAAATTTGTAAAGAAAAAATTAGTAACAAATTTTTCTTGCAAGACTATTGTAATGATAACATAATATTTGAAAGCTTAATTTAATGAAATATATCTTTAAAATATTAATATAATGAATCCTTAATCTTTTAAGCATTTTTCTCTCGTGTGTCTAATCTGTATTTTCCTAAATTTTAATAAAATTCTTATTTTGTTTTTGAATGTATTATGCTTACATTAAGTAGTTTCCTAAAAACTATTTCTGAGTTTTCGTAAATTGAACACAGAAAGGATTGGTTGTGAAAAAAAAAAAACTTATTTTTTATTTTTAGCATGATATACGCTTCTGGATTATATATAAAGACACATAAAAGTCAGATGAATGGAAAATTCCCGTAAGTAATTTACAGTCAAAATAGTAAGCTTTTAATATAGCATTAGTTTTAGCGCTTTAATTTGTAGGATACGGTTTTTAAACGGTATACAAATGAAGGTAATTAAACAATTCATATAGTTCGGTAATTACTTTCTGTCAGTAATTGGTACACTTTAACTTTTTCTTTCAATTATTTTGTTGACGTACTAGTTTACTCGTTTACCATTGACTTCACAAACACCACAAATATGGTCTTCGGTTTGGCAATTTACTTTACATTCACTTGGACTGTTCTTGACAAAGCAAAGACTTCACTAATACGAACCAAGAACGCTGCAGAGCTAAGAGGAAACATTGAAACTTTCTGAACTTCTCTCGGTTGAGGTAATCCAATCTTATTGCTGCTCCCTTGCTTCTTTCACTCTTACTTTTCCTCCCTTTCTTCTCTCCTTTTTATTTTATTGTAGTTCTTGTTGTGAATAATCTTCTTTCACTCTGTTCTCCTTAGCCTTTCATTTTTTGTTTTTTGTTTTTTTTCCGTTGCAACCCATCCTGTTGTGTGGTCTTCTTGTTTTGCCGACAGTATAATATTATTATTATTATTATTGGTATGTGGAAGGATATTAATTATATGAGGATAGGTGATAAGTAACTGCAAAAGATTAATATTTTATGCATATCTTATATTATATGTCTTCATCACATGTGAGGTGATATTATCCCAGGATAGGTGAGCAAGTTTTGGGAGGATCGTTTATAATCAATACAAGTTCGAGATGATAAGCATGTAAGTTTAAAAAAACATTATTCAATACTATTTTTACTCTAATTTTTACAGTGCTTTAAAGATTAGGCCCGGACCAAATTTTTGGACTTTATTGTGTTTAGGACTAGGACTTGGGCTTCTAACTTAACTTTTGTGATTCGCATGGGTTAGGCCAGTCAAAGCTATCAATAATTCATATAGTGATCATGTTTGAAGATTATGGTTTAATTTTATGAGATAATTTTTATTTCTTGTACACATAAAAATATGGATATATATATATATGGATTTATCATTTATTAAAAAATTAAAATGAAAAGAGAAATTTTTGCACGCAAATTAAACACATAATATTTTGTGGGGTTCACAGTGAGAAATATTTTTCCTTAGAGATAATTTTTATTTATTATACACAGATAAAAATATGGAGATCTATATATATATATATATATATATATATATATTTTCTTTTTCTTCTCCTCATGTGACTCTACATATAGACTCCGTTCACTTTTATGTTTTTACAAGAGATAATTTTATTTTCTATAATATTTGAAATATTAAACCCGAATATTGTTATTGTTCCTGACCGAGGAAAAAAAATAGTATTTTTGTTGCAAAACAAGAATAAAGTTGCCAAGTTTGTAGGCATTTCTATAATTCTATTTTACCTCTTGAATTACATTCATATCTTGCTTTTATTCTATATTTTGATCAAATAATGCCTTATCAAAAAAATTTCAATAATTTTTGCATATACTTATTACTTTCATTCGCTTTCCAAGGAATTATATCACTTTTCAGTTATTGTTGGATATTCTTATTATTATAGACACTAAAAACGAATACATGTTTTCTTTTTGGATTTGTTTTTTCTTATATTACTTTAGATAAATGTTCATTAAAATGACGTTGTTTTGGGACGGAAATCATGGTATTTTTGTAATTTTAATTTATTTGAGGGTTATAATAGTCTTTATCACTCTAATTTTATATTTTTCAATCTCAAAATGACGTCGTTTCGATAAACATTAGATAATAAAGTTATCTAAAGTAACATCGGAAACTTTTTTCCCTATTTTTTTTCCTGCTTTTAGTGAATACATGTGTTCAAGTAGTAGTATTTGACTTAATTACTGAAAAGATATAATAATGTATGTTGTCTTTATAGTGAAATGGCTGCAGCAGACTCAACATTTGTCCAACAACAGGTGCAAAGGGTTGCTTCAGCGCAGTTTAGGAGGCCTCTCCTTCATCGACTGTCCACTCGTAAGCTCTGTCCCTTCTTAAAATCTTACCAATTTATTATTATTTTAACAAAATGTTAATTTTTTTAATTGTAGTTGCATTATCTGAGATTAAAAAATAAAATAAAAAATCAATGATTTCATCCCTTATATATTGTTGGAATATTCAAGTGTGATGAAATATCACGATTGTTAATGATCTAGTGAAACTATATAAGTACGTGGACCCAATGCCTTATGATTTTGGATTAAAACATGATATTGAACTCACTTGTTGTTAAAGTTGGTATAGCTTATCACTTCCCGCTAGAGATGCATTATTAACTCCAAAATTCATATAGGATTAGGATTCTATAAAAGGTTTACCCCATAAATGATTTTCCTCAATTAACTTGTTGCAGAAGAAAGACATAGATACTTCACGGAATGTGTTCCCCTTTACAAAGCAGCGTTAACAGGTGACTGGAAAGTAGCTATAAAGATAATAGGACAAGATCGATCGCTGCTGAAAAGTGCCATAACAAAGGGGTGGGGAACAATACTCCATGTTGCAGTGGGAGCAAATCATGTTCACTTTGTGGAGGAGCTGTTAAAACTAATGGATCCTGATGATTTGGAATTGCAAGATGAATTGGGGAACACTGCTTTCTGTTTTGCTGCAGCGGTTGGGAATGTGCACATTGCTGAGATAATGCGAAGAAAGAATGAATTGTTGCCAACAATAAGGGGTGGACAGGGAGTAACTCCTCTTCACTTGGCTGTTTTACAAAGAAAAAGTGATATGGCATCGTATCTATTCCCTTTATCTAGAGAAATACTCGAAGATGAGGATTGGGATCAACTCTTCCACATTTGTATAAACTCTGGACTCTATGGTAAGCATATTGCATAGATAATCTCTGAAGCATTTGTTATGGAAAAATAAATTCATTTATATTCTCATATTAGTGAGGAGAGGTAAAAGATGATAGTTGTTCCAAATTGGAATTTGGATTTTAAACATGGAAACAATGAGTGGAAGGTGCAAATCCAAATAATTTATTGTTTGGTTAATGATTTTGAAAGATTGCCTTTTTTTTTCTTGAACAAAACCCTTTCCTTTATGTATGAGCCTTGGAGCAATGAGAAGATTGCTCCTTTTGATCAGAAGGTCAAGGATTCGAATATGGAAAACAATCATTTTGCAAAAATATAAATATAAAGTTTGTACCCTTATTCCTTGCAAGTTGGGAAGTCTTGTGCACCGGAGGTTGCCCCTTTACAGTCCATGTATGATTATGAACCACCAATGTATATAACTAAGTACACTTGAATACACTAAGCAGTGGGAGCAAGTTTAATCTAGGTAAAAACAAACATGGATAAACACCCACATTATTCATGCTGTGGTCATAATTTTTAATCCGCACATAATTTGGATTATCTTGCAGACTTAGCACTGGAAATGCTAAATCAGAAGGAAAGGCTGGCTTTTGCTCGGGGTGATTACGATGAGACTGGTTTGCATGTCTTGGCTCGAAAGCCTTCAATTTGTAGTTGCCAAAGTCGACCGTCTCGAAAACACCTCCTTCATTTCTGTAAGTGCCTCTAATCATTTAGGAAAATCATGACTTTGGAGTGTCATTTCAGTTGCATGTTATTATCAACTGATATACTTTTGGCATGCATTTTTGCAAGTAGTTATATTATTTATTGTTTTACATTTTGTAAGAAAATAAAATATAAATCATTAAAAAGGCCCTCACCTAACGCCTTAAAGTTTTGGGTTGAAATGGTTTCAAATCTCACCGCCCCCATTTTCAGGTGGAATTACGAAAAACACAAGGCGACCAAAAAAATGGGCTTGTGCAGCACAAGGCAGACTAATAATGGATTTGTGCCATATTCCACACTTCAAGCCCAGAGGGCTCTTGTGTGAGGGGTGTGTTAGAGAATATAATATACATTTTGGCCTCAATTTTGCAAGTAGTTATATTATTTGTTGTTTAACACATTTACTTCAACCTAATACCGTCCAAGCATGGTTGTCAAACTCTCCAGTTAACTTTTACAAGTTTATAATCTTAGGATACAAAAAATGAATTAACTCATGCAATTTTATTTTGGTCAAATTTGCACAAGTAAACTTCATAAAATAGTAAATTCTCGATTCTGTTAGTGAGCTTATGAACCTGAATTTACACATGATTTTACCTCAAATGCACTTTTTTAGTTGATTTTGCTAGGCCATGTAGCACCGATACCGACACGGGACACGTGACACGACATGACACGCCGACAAGTTAATTCTAAAAAATGTTAGATTTCAACATGTTAGGACTGTTGAATAAATAAACTTGATTTAGTTTTTGGTCCATTGGAGTTGGTATACATTTAGCCCAACATCTAGAATTATACTTTATGAGTTAGTTTAGCCCAAGATCTAGAAATTTCTATTCTAGTCAATTCCATGAAAGATCTAGAGGGTAGTTGCACCTACCACAATTAATATTTGTACTAGGTTAGTATAGAAAACTCTAGAATTATTGGGAGTCCTTGTTAATTTTGAGGAGGTGCCACTAGTATAAATAGGGGTCATCTCCATCATTTTGTAACAAGCCAAAAAGTAAAAAAGTTGTGTAGTAATAAAAGTGTTCTCTTCCTCCATATCATTCTATAACCTTTACTTTTCTCAAGTATCCTCCCCCCAACAAGGATAGGTTTTGATATTAAATATTATTTTTAATTTATGTAGTGTATATTATATTTAATATTCAATAATTTAACAAAAAAATGAAACTAAACTTATAATAATCATTAATTTTGCAAAGAAACATTAGATATCCCAAATATTTATATTAAACTCAACACAATGGTAATCGTAATCCAACGAATCTAATAATTGAAACTAAAAACTCAACGCAGCGCAATTTTTTATAACAAGTATTGGTGTGGTCCAATTTGTATAACACCATGTAGTTTTATTTATTTATTTAAAATCCATATACAGCTTTACCTTCTTCTTTTTTACTTTCCATGATCCAATCAATCACAAATTTCATTACTAGTAGAAATTTTATAAAATAGATATCAGCCACAAACTGAATCAAACAATATTTTTATATTGAAATGTAATTATCTGTAAGTATATAAATAGTAAAATATATGCTTAATATGTGGACTTAATATCACAGTCCAACTTAAAATCTTAAATCTTTTAGCTTATGAATTCTGTCACTTATATTGTCCTCATTTAAATATGTAACTTCAATTCTCAAGCATGCATAAAACAAACCAAAATCTTAACTGAATCAATAGAATAGACTTATACAAAAAGACAACCAAACAAAACTAAATCCATTTTGTTCGGATTTGTAATTTCCAAAAAGAAATGAAAATATTCGGTCAAGATCGATTTGGTTAGATCATGAATAATCTTAGTTATTGTTTCACATCACTGAAAAAGATGAAAACAACATTATTGAAAAAAGTGTTGTTGGCAACTGTTATTTTTCCATTAGATGACTAACTTGTTTGTATACAGGTACGAAGGACGGTTCGATCCTCAAACTTATAAAACGCATGTGGGATATATTTCTTTCATTGGATGACTCAGAGTTGATGCAACACACAAGAGAGCCTTCTCAAGTAACATCTATTGCCGCAGAGGTTGGAAATTTTGAGTTTTTATCTGTGGTTATGAGCACTTACCCAGATTTGATATGGGAACTGAATACCATTGGTCAAAGCATAATTCACATTGCTGCTTTGCATCGTCATGCTAGTATCTTCAATTTGATACATGAAATTGGCCCAATGAAAGATTTGATATTAACTTTCGAGGATGATGAAAACAACAATTTATTGCATTCTGTTGCAAAATTAGCACCGCCAGATCGACTCAACATAGTTTCTGGAGCAGCTCTTCAAATGATGCTCGAGTTACATTGGTTTGAGGTATGGTATGGTATATTAGAATTTTTATTTTTATCATAATTTTATGTTAAAAAAAAAATAAAGTAATAAAAACATAGGACAAGGCTAGAGTGGTGATAAAATTATTCCTTTATGACTAAAAGGAATATGCAAGGATAAGGCATGTGTACATAAATTGCCCTCACCACACCCTCATAAATATAATTGGTTAGTTTTCAAGACAAAAAATGTGACTACAAGCACAATATATACCATTATTTAATAAATCATAAGGATACAGTTAGTGTATAAGTGATTGTTATGTTTAAGGCTAAGTCTTCTACCACTACTTAAATATATAACTCCAATGTATATGATAAGAGTGCCCCTATACTGGATTGACTTCTTTTTCTTGGAGGTTTCCCCCCATAAAAAATAGCTTGCCTCATTAGTTCACTCATAGTTTTATTAGAACCAAACTGGTTATTGACCCGGTCGATGTACCGAGTCAATGGTTCAATTGGTGGGTCACTGATTGAACTGCATGAACCGAATATATATATATATAAATTTATGTTTTATATTTAATTATATAATAAATATTATAAATGGTGTCATGTAAACAATAACCTGATATAATTTAGTGGTATTTGTTAAGTTGTATATCTTAATGTAAGGAGTTCGAATCCCATAATTCTTTTAACTTAATAGTTATATCATAAATGGTGCATTTTATTGAATCACGGGTTTTCACTGGGTCACCCACCGGGTCATATACTTAAGCAGTACAATGGTGGAACCGGTTTCCAGGCCAACCGGTTGGATTATGTATCATAATTATTTCTGTTCTAAAATTCATAATTATTTGTGAATAATTTCTAAATTGTTCATGTATATGTTCTCCGGGCTATATATATATTTTTATCACTCTTTGCATTAAACCCATATATTCGTTTCTCCATTTTCATATGTTAAACCGAATTACTTTATCTATATAGATGGTGATAGAGTTATGATCCTTTTCTATTCCTTTTTTTGTTGTTGTTGGTAATCTCCTTTTCTATTCCTTAATTTAATTTAAACATAACTGCACGAAGTTAGCAGTTATACATTACTGCATTACATGTATTATCCTTGATGTGGCAGGAGGTGAAAAAGATAATGCCATCATCGTACATAGAGATGAAAAATTCCGAAGGCTTTACTCCTCGCCAACTTTTCACAAAGGAGCATGAAGATTTGCTCAAAAAAGGAGAGTCTTGGATGAAGCAAACAGCAGAATCTTGTATGGTTGTTTCAACTCTCATAGCTACAGGAGTGTTTTCTGCTGCCTTCAGTGTACCGGGTGGTAGCAATGACAATACAGGATCTCCCAATTATTTGGACAAACCATCATTCTTGATTTTTGCATTATCAGATTCCATGGCACTGATCTCATCATCAACCTCAATCCTAATATTCTTGTCCATTCTCATATCACGATATGCAGAGGAAGACTTTTTCAGGTCACTGCCCTTGAAGTTGATGGCTGGATTAATGGCACTGTTTGTCTCAATAATCAGCATGATGGTAGCGTTTAGCAGTGCTTTCTTCATAACATATTACCATGGTTTAAAGTGGGTTCCTAACTTCATTTCCGTACTTGCATTTTTACCAATACCCTTATTTATATTTCTGCAGTTTCCTCTCTGGTCTGATATAGTGTATTCAGCTTACATTTGTAGTTCTCTATTTAGACCGAGTAAACGTATGATTCACTAGAAAGATCGAGCTTGTGCTAAATAATGAATTTTAATTTCCTTTTGTGTGCATTTACACTCTGTGACTTGATGTGCCCCCAAATGATGATTACGAAGGTAACAAAACATAAAGTGGCTAATTCTCACGATGGTGTTAATGTTGGAGTCAAATAAATAGATCAAGTTCAAATTGAAGTAAATAATTCAAAATAATATCAAGAACAATAGCAACAATAATTGATACTCAAGACTTTTAATATGAGAAGTTCAATGTGGGAAAAAAATTAAAAGATTTTCATCGAAGGCCACCCAAATCTTGATTATCACCGAATAATAATAATGGATATACAATATATAATATACTCTCTGTATATAATGATAGATGATTCAAATAGCATCATCTAGCATACAGATATCAAAATTAAAAGCAAGGGGAAAATAACCAATAAATTAGCACCCAAAGGAGAAAAATAGATATGCTGGTCTAGAGACCTTCAAATCACAAATCTACCATTAGATGTGAAATACTAGAAGCCACAAACACTCCATAAAATCTGACTCATTCCGACAAAGTCTCACCGTCCCAGAAAAAAATCTTTTTTTTTTTCTCTCTCCTCTCTTTTCGCTTTATTCTCCCTTTCTTTTCTCATGTTGAAGAGGCGTTGCTCTTCCACTTTTCTTTTCTCTTAATACTATTAACGTCACAATTGCACACACTTCATTTTTTCATTTAAAATTAAGGTTAAACAATTAACGGGTCATGTAAGAACCCACACCGTTAAATTAGGAATTTAATTAATTAATAATGAACTTAAGTGAATAATTCCATAATTGAACTTAAATAATTATGGTAAGGCTAGAATAATTAATATAAGGGCTTAAGAATGTTGAAAGTCGATTTTCTGACGAAAAGTGCAGATACCGGTTCTGCTGCACGGTATAAATGTGTACAGATGAAGTATCTCGAAGAATTATGTATATATCACTAGAATAATATCTAGGACTAGTATAACAAGTTTGGAGTCGAAATAATGAGAATTGGTGTCAGAACTGATACCAGCTACGTAAAAGCGCGTACCGGCAAAGTGCTGCGAAAGATAAAATAAAAATATGACAAATCTTAGAAAAATGGATAGGTTCAGAATCCAGAGTTTGAGATTAAAATGCTAAGCGTGACTATTAGTGCTTATACAGTGCGATTAAAACTTAAACGTGTATAAATGCTTCGTGCACAGAACCCTAGGCCATATTTCAGCCTCCTACGTGAGACCCTTGGTGGCTGACCAGAACTTGCACTGTTCCGTTGCTTTCCTCTCTTCCTCTTGTGAGCCAAGTAGCCATTTTCTTCCAAGTTTCCTCCTTTAATCACCATGGATGTTGTGAGCAAGTCTTGAGAGTTAGAGAGATACCATTTTCTGAGTTGTTGCAGCCACTAAGTTGAGGGTGTGGGGCTGACTTCACTGTTTGGTTAGGAAGAAGTCATTGTCATGGCATTGGTGGCTTCAAGAGGCCATCTTTTGGCATAAAGGGCCAAGCTTTGATGCTCATTTTCGTAGTCTTAAATGTGTTGTCCAGAAGAGTGGGTTTGAGGTCATCAAGACACCTCTTTTCTGCGGTTCTAAGCCTTGGGTAAGCTTCATCACCATTGTTCTTGGAATTTCTTTGGAAAGAATGAACCTTGATGCATGTAACAAGCGAAAGTTAATAACTTAAGGGTGGTAAGGTATAACACACCTAAAATTGTATGTTTGAACGTCTGGAAACGTGAAAAGTGGGATCTTGGTTGGATATCTTCGCGAAAATGCAGAACTGCATTTTGTCGCGAAATATCCGGATATGATATCCGGATATGGGGTTTTGGATATCCGGATATTCGGATATTCTGGAAATTTTGAGATGGTCACTGTTTTTTTTCTGACAGAATGGGATTTTGGGTTTGTGGACCCATGATTGGTTAGTTGTATCGCTATAATAATTAATCTAAGTCCGAATCAATTGGATTTAAGGTTTGTGGCTTTGTGAGAAGCCTAATGGCATGAAACGTAAAAGGAAAACGTTGTCTTTATGTCATATACTTGTAGATTATGAATGTTGATATGATTGCTGGTATAAACAGACCGTGAGAGTGCTGCTTGAGGACCTTGGACTGGGTTGGACTCTTGAGTTGGATAGTTAGCTTTCGAGGTAAGCTTTCGTGTCCTCGGTTTTGCCCATGTTTGGTTCCACCATGACTCATGGAGGGATGGTTTATATGCATGTTGTGCTTTTTATGAAATGTTGGTTTAATGAAATGCTATTGAGCCGTTATCTACCTATAAATAGGACGTTCCAGCACGAAGACAATCATCGAACTCCTGAGGGATTGAATTCCTTAAGAAGAGATCACTTATTTTATTTTTGTAGTTTTTATTTGAATAGTTTTAACTTTAGTTAAGTGACAACACTTCTTCTTCTTTCTGTATCACCCACTTGAGACTCCTCACGAGCAACAACCATCTTCTCCATTTTTCATTTTGTTGTAATCAATTTGATTTCATTTAAATATAAAGTGTTATTTCTCTCCTTTCCACTCGTTATCTCTGAACTGAATCTTGGGTCTATGGGACTTTAGTTTGGAATAATTATGTTTAAACTAGTAGCCATGGGCTAAATTATCTGTGGAATGGAAAAACTGCAAAGTCCTTAAAAAGTTATTTTCGAAACTCTTGTACTACAGCTTTTATGTTTCTCTGGTTAAGTGTGCTATCTTCATTGTGTATCTTTGGAACATACTAAGAAATGATCTTCCATAAGGAAGGGATTTCAGACAGCTTAACCAGAGGGGGGAAGGCAGTCTTGTGGAAGCAATACTGCTGGTTGGCTTAGGAATAAGGGACCACCACGTTCACTTAAAGGTCCTGTACCCAATACCTGTTGGAGTCGAGGGAGCCATAGGAATATGGAAACTTGTGAGCCATATAGTCCATGAGCTGAGGAATCAAAGTTGGCAGAGAAGAGATTGGAACAAATGCAATAATGTTGAGTCTTGAGTAGAGAAAATAACTATTTATGAGTGGAGCAGTGGATCCGTTCATTCTGTTATTATTGTTTTTAAACCATCCACCCTGTTGTCTTTTGATTATTGTGATTACTTTTTTTTTTGTATTTTCTTTTTTATTTAATCTTGTATCTATAAACCTCTCATAAATATTGCTATTTCTTCCCTGAACAAGAAGGTTGACATTCATAACGAAGCGATGAACTGTTTGCTGTCTGATTGAACCTACTGTCCTTGATGAACATTGTCAAGACAGTAGGGAATGTTTGATCAAACAGGTCAATTACTAACTTTTCTTTTCATTTTCATTCTTTATAAAACAGTATAAGACACTTTTTAGAGTTCTATCCTCGTGGGAACGATAATCTGGGCATAATACTCCCATTTATTACTTGATGCGTGCACTTGTGCATTTTGGCTGAACTAAGAAGACAAATGTTCTTTCTTAGTAAACTGAGGAACGTCTTTATCATAATATATTTTTCATCCAACAGCTTTTGATACCTAACAAGTTTCTGGCGCCGTTGCCGGGGATAGATACACTAAATTTTCTCCATAATATTGTTTTAAGTACATACATATTCTGTATAGTTCATTTTCATTTTCATTTTTGTCACATATTCTGCTGATTCATACTATCTGTGTGTTATGGTTTATGAGTGAAGAGTCTGAAAAATATTCTCCCCACTCCATTGAGATACCTGAGTTCTTCTTTGACCTGAGCTAGAACGCACTTTACATAGAAGGAGAAGAAATCTCAGAGAAAATACTTTTGAAAACATGGTTCATCATAGCAACAATGATGATGAAATCCCTCCTAACAGAATTTTAGAACCTTGGCTGCTCCTTTCAGGAACAGACCAGAAAGGGGAGTAATTCTCCCTCCTGTAGCCCCCAATTTTGAATTGAAACTCATCATGTTCCATATGATAAGGGAAGCTGGAGTCTTTCATGGACTCCCTGCAGAAGATCCTTACACACACCTCACAAACCTTCAAGACATTTGTGATTACTTCAAAGCTGAGGGTGTGACAGAGGAAAGTATGAGAATAAGGCTGTTTCCTCATTCTCCAGGCTCAAAAGCAAAAAGATGGATGAAAACTCTCACCCCTGGATCTATACACTCTTGGGAGGAACTTTCTAACAAGCTGATGTTAGAGCAGAAATCTCTAACTTTAGAATGTTTTATGGAGAAAATCTTTATGAAGTTTGGGAGAGATACAAGGACATCTTCAGAAATGTCCAAACCATGGGTTGGAGAGTTGGGGAGTTTTACAGTCTTTTTATAAAGGCATTGATCATACTTCTCAATCACATTTAGACTTTGCTGCAGGAGGATATTTCTTTAGATGTACCCTTGAATCCAGGTACGAAATCATTGAAGGCACTGCAGAAAGATGTCTCCAATGGCCACTGGAATGGATGAGCTCAGTAAGGAAGACATGAATGCTAGAGTTAGACAAACAAACTGACATGGAATCCCAACTGGCCACCCTGATGAATGAGGCGAAGAATCTGAAAGCTGATCAAGAACAACCAAGGATGGAAGTCTTACAACTCACAGCAACTGAGAGTGAACCCTGCTCAGCCTGTGGTGACCTTCATGATTCAAGAGACTGTCCATCTACTTCCTTGGTGTGTTATGCATAAAACTTTGGAAATAGAAACTTCACCCAGGCCAGAGACAATCAGACCGCAGGTAGCAAAAACAATCAAGACCCTGGAGGAACCATAGTGAAGGATTAGAACCATAATCCACAATGGAGGCCACCCATGAACCAAAGACTATACAACAATCAGCAACAGCAATATCAGCAGGGCAGAAGCAGTGGGAACGGAGCATATGAACCACAAAGAAGAACCAATTATGCTCCATTCCAAAGAGATGACCAACGCATCAACACCCTGGAAAGCTATGCCAGAGAACATGTAGGAATTACACACGTCTACAACCTACAGTAGTGCAAGACACTACTTGCACCCACCCACAAAATCATCATATTGTATGACGCTACATACTCAGGTTTACCATCTAGGTGGAACATCACATACATATCATAAGGCATTTACACATAACAGCTCAATAGCATTTCAATAAATCAACATTTCATAAAACACAATATGCATATAAACCATCCCCCATGAGGTATGGTGGAACTAACAATGGGTAAAATCGAGGACACGAAAACTTACCTCACAAGCTAACAATCGAATCAAAGAGTCCGCACCGGCCCAAAGTCACCAAACAGCACCCCCACAGTCTGTTTATAGCAGAAACAATCATTATTATTCATAGCCCAAGATTTCACTAAGTGTTTAAGGCTTTTCAACTTGTTTTAGGTGATTTTAGGCTAATTCTGCCGGAGGTATTCAAATACTCCTCGATGAGAATTGATGCTCACCGGCAAGTATACCATCGCACAAGTAATATAATAATAAGAAAAGTTCGTCTCCACAGGGATTGGGATCGAATATCAAATAATCATGTTCTTTTAGAATGGAGGAGTTCAAAAGGGTTGTGACAAATATTGTCAATTTGGTGAAAATGAGAACTGAAAATAAAGACTTATTTTTGGGGTTTTGTTATGAGCAATAAAACAATAAAAATGATAAGTGATTTGTAAAATAGATGAGAAAAGCATTGTAGCCAGGATACACTCACCAAATGATTCTCGCTTCTTACTCTGGATTGATTTACAATATTCATTTATAAAATTACTCGGATAATTTATTATCTAAAAATATTAATAGTTAACCCTTAACTCCTTGCAAGGTTAACCCTTTAAACCCAATTGGAACCCCAATTCCTTGCAATGTTCCTCATGTTATTAAGCAAAGAACTCAATAATTTAGGCATCCACAATTCAATACATATCTATTCCTAGCATGCATACGAACCGTTATCTTACCCCCTTTCAAGATCAAAACCCCAATATTCCTATCTAGGGTTCTAACCCTCAGACTAACATCAACTATTAGAGGATCAATTCTAATAAAGAAAATAGAAATTTCGCGCAGAGTAATGATAAAGATAATTATATAAACGAAAAAGCATAAATCAATCTGTTGTAACAAGGGTTCAAATATGGATCATTACCCTGACTACAATAAAAAGAACTAGCCAACCATTAACATGGCTAGAATTCCAATATTCAACAAAAACATAAAATAAAAGAGAAAAAGATGAAGAAGATCTGTGGAAGAATCCTTCTGAGCACAGCCGTCAGCCTTCTTCTGGAGGAAAATGAGATATGCTAGGATTCTACCAAGAGGGTCTATTTATAAGCTTTATTTCCTTTTTCCAAAAATACCCTTGGACAACATGGTGTAACTTTCCCGCAAACCGGCACCAGTTGTCGCCAGTGTGGCGCCATGGTTCTGCCAAAAGTTGAATTTTCCATGCAACTGGCGCTAGGTAGCTTCACTTTGGCGCTAGGTAGCTTCATTTGTGGCGCTAGTTGGCTTCAATTTCTTGGCGCTAGTTGGCGCCACTAGGCGCCGTGCCACTGCCTATTCGTGCAATTCTTCAAGGAACCGGCGCCAGTTGGCACCTGTAAGAACCCGCACCGCTAATTAAGGTAATTAGTGAATTAATTATGATAATTAGGATATAATTCCATAATTGACCCTAATAATTATTAATGGGCTTAGATAATTATATTGATTGAGTAAAAATGCTGAAAGTCGCTTTTCGGAAAAAAAGCGCAGATACCGGTTCTGCTACTCGGTATAAATGCGTACCGGAAAAGTATCCCGGAAAATTATAACGAATGCATGATAATTACTAGAATATTATGTAGGACTTGTAAAACAAGTTTCAAGTCAAAATAACGTAATCTGATGCCAGAACTGATACTGGCTATGGAAAAGCGCGTACCGGAAAGGTGCTCCGAAAAATAAAATAAAAATATGACAAATCTTAGAAAAATGCGTAGGTCTAGAATCCAAAGTTTGGGATCAAGATCTTTTACTTTGCGATTAAGGCTAATACTGCGCGATTAGTGGCCATGTGCCTATAAATAGGCACACTAAGGCACAAAACCCTAGGTGCCTCATTTTCCTACGTGACTTGAAGGCTGCAGCTTGCCTTCCCCTTCCTCCTTCCTTCCTCCTTGGTCATTTGCTTGGGAGAAACCACCAAGTTACTACCTTTCTTGATTTCCTTCACATTCTCCTTCTTGTAAACACTTGTGAGTGGCCTTGTGAGTGTGAGAGGTGGTAGTTCCTGTATGTTGGGTTGCTGTGTGTGTGAGGTTAGTGAGCTGAGTTTGGAGCTTTAGTGATGGCTACCTTGTGGTAGTCATTGTGAGCTTCAAAGTGCCTTCTTGTGGTGCAAGAACCCATCTTGAAGGTGTCATTTTCGTGCTCCTACTTAGGCTGAGTTTGAAGTGTCTTGGGAGAGCTCCAAGAGCACACCTTGCCTCTGTTTTGAGCTTTGGTAAGTTATCTCACCATGATCATGAGTTTATGATGCTTAAAGTTGATGTCTTGGCCATGTTTAATGAGTAAACAAGAGGGTATAATGTATATGAACCTAAAATGGATTAAAGATGCATGCTTTAACGTGTACATGTGTTAAAAGTTGGATCTTTGGGTTGGATATTCACGAAATGCAGAAACTGCATTCTGTCGTGAGATATCCGGATATTGTCGAACAGATATCCGGATATCAGTATCCGGATATGGTATCCGGATATTGATATCCAGATATGGGATCTGGGTATCCGGATATGACATATCCGGATATGTCCAGTGTGATATCCGGATATGGCATATCCGGATATGCCCCTTCTGATATCCGGATATCCTGGGTTCTGCGCAGACAGTAGCTATACTGTATGAACAGTAAGCTATTGGGTGTGTGTGGACCCTGGTTTAAGGAAGTTGAACTTCTGTAATTAATGAATTAAGTCAGAATCATATGATTAAGGGCTTATGGGTTTGTTGGAAGCCTTAAGACGTAAAACGTAAAGGAAAGGCGTAGTCTTTAAGTGTATGCTTGAGATGCATGAATATTGATGTATTATTGGTCCCTATCAGATTGTGATACTGCTGTTTGTGGACTTGTGAGTGGTTGGACTCTTGGCTTGGATAGCTAGCTTGCAAGGTAAGCTTTCGTGTCCTCGGTTTAGCCATTTTGATGTTCCACCATGTCTCATGGGGATGGGTTTATGCATGCTGTGTTACATGCTTTATTATTTTGGAAATGCTGTTGAGCTATTTATATGTAATGAGCTTTTATGAGATGCATGTGGTGTCCACCTAGACGGCAATCCTGAGTATGTAGTACATACAAGATGGAGAAGCTGTGGGTGAGGTGCAGGTAGTATCCATGTACTCATGTAGGCATAGACGTATTCCTACATTTCTCTGGCCAGTAGATTTGATAAACACACATGGCATGATTAATTGCTGCATCGCATGATTTGGAACTTATATTGTAAATACTGTTTTAGAACTTATATTACACATGTAAGTGAGCTTGGGGTGGAGACTCCTTGAGGACCCCTTGTCTTACTGAGATTTCTTGTTAGAGATCTCACCCCACGTTTGGGGACGCTTATTTCAGGATCAGGTAATGTTGAGGGCTCAGGTGGCAGGAGGCCAGAGCTGAGCTGATTGATGATATGCTGACTGCTGTTATGTTTTCCGACTGTTGTTTATGTTTTCTGCTGAGTTTATGTTATGACTGCTATTGGGCATTGTTGCCTTATTTGGTGAGCATGGGGTTTGTCCATGCCACATGATTGTTATTGTCTTTTACTTCGCTGTTGTAATTAATGTATCAGGATTTTGACCCAGGCTATGTGTTGTAGTCCTGTGGCTTTAGATACTCACATTTTATTTATGTACGAGGTATTCAGTTAGATGTCTTGCAATTTACATACAGGCAGTATTTTAATGAAATTGATTAAGTAATCAAGTTGGTTAAGTTAATGACGTCATAATTGAATTAAAGAAAAAGTTTTTCCACATTTTAATTAAGCGTGGCTTAATACGATAGTGTGTTAACAATCCGGGTTAACACGGGCTGTTACAGCACCACTTGCAAAGCTCCGCTGCGAAATTCGTAAACTGGCGCAGGTCCGCGTCAATGTGGCGCCAGTCCGCGCCATGTTGCTGGAATTTGTACTCTTTTGCACCCGGGTGGAATTGCGTTAACATGATTTTTATAATTTTCACTTCTTTTTCCTGGAAAAACACAACCAATAGGTGAGAAATGTCATTAACATAGAAGAATCAATATAATAAGCAAATATGTAGTTAAATTGCTCTTTTCTTACTTAATTCTTATAATTTCCAGCTTGGGAAACCACATTTGCCAGAGGCACATCAAGTATCCGAATACTCCATATCTCCATAAAGTATCCGAATACTTTCAATTAAGTAACCGAATACCACAAGGTATCCGAATACTTTCCCCCAGTATCAGAATACCACAAGGTATTCGAATACATTTCCTATAGTATCCAAATACTACCCAATATCCGAATACTTCTTCTAAGGTTCCGAATACTTTTCTTCCCAGAAAAGTATCCCCATACTCCTTCAAGAGTATTCGACTACCTGCTGATGAGTATCGAATACTCGACGAAAATTATTCGAATACTTATCAGACAGAATGCAGAAATTCGATTCTTTGCATAATCCCATTTTTTAGGGTCCAAATGCGATTGGATGTCCAATAACTCCAAAAATAGAAGTCCATTTATACATTTTAAACATGGTTCATCAATTTTTAACTTGAATGATCAAAGTTTAACTCTTTATCGACTCAAACAAGCTCAAAACATGATTATGCAAAAGAGGTGATCATGGTTTACCTCCAAGGCTCAAAGCTCAGAAAATGACATTGCCTTAGAGCTTCCAACAATGCTCAAAGGTTCTCACTTTAAAGGACTACAAAAATACACTTCAATCTTGAGTTCTTACACCAAAAGGTGGCTTCTTGACACCACCAAAAACATGAACATGGCTTCCCTAATGACAACTCATATACATAGCCACAAAACCTCTCAACTTAGAAGCCTAAACTCAGTAATGAGTGGTCTCACACCTTCACAAGGCTTGGTCTCACACACCTAAGCTATTTTGGTAAAGGAAGTATGCATAAAGATGATCACTTGGAGGGTTCAAGGAAGAAGGAAGCTATAAGGTAGTGAAGAAGAAGGGTGGCAGCAGCTGGGCATCCAAAAACTCACGTAGTAAAGGCTGAGTATCAGTCTAGGGTTATGTGCCCATCGCTATATATAGGGTTAATAAATTTAAGCATAATGTATTAGCACTAATAGCTACGCTTATCTTTTTAATCCCAAACTTTGGATTCTGAACCTAGCCATTTTTCTAGGATTTGTCATATTTTTATTTTTTTTCGCATCTTGCGGTACACGCTTTTACGTAGCCACTATCAGTTCTGACGCCAGTTCTCATTATTTTGACTTCAAACTTGTTTTACTAGTCCTATATATTATTCTAGGAATATTCATACACTTATTATAATTTTTCGGGATACTTCATCGGTACGCCCTTATACCATGGAGCAGAACCGATATCTGCACTTTCCGTCTGAAAAGCGACTTTCAGCGTTATTAAGCTCTTATATTAATTATTCTTACCTTACCATAATTATTTAAGGTCAATTATGAAATTATTCGCTTAAACTCATAATTATTTAATTAAATTCCTAATTTAACGGTGCAGGTTCTTACACAAGTAATACCTCAGGGCAAATTTGCATGATTAAAGGATGTATAATGTTATTTTTTAAATCACGTACTGAATAATAAAAGTATAATTTTTAATATTTTTTTATTTTTATAAGATTAATAAAATTCATAATATTATTAATTTTGAAAAAAATATGAATTTCATATATTTAGCCATGGTCATGAATGTGGCTAAAAAAATCTTTGAGACAAAATTAGCTTCATTTTTCTATTTTGGCTAACTATACAATTTAGCCGTATTTATAAAGTGGCTAAATAAACAATAATTGTGACTAAATAAATGCTACCACACTCATTCAAAATGTGATTAAGTTAAAAAAAAATGTGGCTAAATTATTGCGACACCAAGTTTAGCTACATTTTATCAAAATGTAGTCAAATATGTTAGCCACATTCTTTTATCATAGTTTGCCACATTTTAAATGTTGCTAAAAAATAATTTATTTTTGTAGTGTTAACTCATAAGGTCACCTATATCTAGACGAGTTGATCGGTCTAAACTGGATTAATTGCATAATCGATCCAATAAGTCCCTTGAACCGAGAAACCTACTAAGTCACCGAGACCAGGTCAACCCAACCTAATCTGATTCTTTAAACACTCAATTGGAGTTTAGCTCGTTAATTTGTGGTATACGGTTTTTAAATGGTATACAAATGTAGGTAATTAAATAATTCAGAAAAATTTTATCGTTTTAAATGATACAATTTGTGTCATTTCACTCTCATAAAGAGGTGGGACTTGCACTTTTTTTTTGTTCACTCTCTCCTGGCCTCTATAATCTATCTCTTTCTCTCGTTTAAAATGACACAACTTTACCCTTAAAATGACATATACTGTAAAGAACCAATTCAACTCAAAAGCTTAAGCTATCGGGTGAGGCTATATTAATAGTTTTATATATCTCAACACGCCCCCTCACACGAGAGCCCACTGAGCTTGAAGAGTGGACAATGCACAGCCCACCTACCTGTGCGAAGAAAGAAATTCTACTAGAAAGAAAGTGAAGGGTGATGAGAACTAACCCGGTACACCGAGACTCTAATACGATGTAAAGAACTAATTCAACCCAACAACTTAAGTCATTGAGTGAGGTTACATTAATAATTTTATATATGTGTAATATATACTTTTCCCAAATAATTCATATAGTTCTGTAATTAACTTTTGTCAGTAATTGGTACACTTTAACTTTTTCTTTTTTTGTTATCTTTCTTGGTTTACATTTATTTTATAGACGTACTAGTTTAATCATTTACCATTGACTTCATAAACACCACAAAAATGGTCTTCGATCGGTTTACTGTACATTCACTTGGACTGTTCTTGACTAAGCAAAGACTTCACTAATATGAAGCACGCTGCAGAGCTAAGAGGAAACATTGAAACTTTCTGAACTTCGCTCGGTTGAGGTAATCTAATCTTATTGCTCCCTTGCTTCTTTCACTCTTACTTTTTCTTCTTTCTGTTGCTCCCTTTGTTCTCTCCTTTTTTATTTTATTATAGTTCTTGTTGTGAATAATCTTCTTTCACTTTGTTCTCCTTAGCCTTTCATTTTTTTTTATTTTTTTTTCTGTTGCAACCCATCCTGTTGTGCGGGCTTGTTGTTTTGCGCACAGTATATTATTAGTATATTATTATTAATTTATTATTATTGTTGGTACGGAAAGGAGGGAATATACTTTAACACCAGTATTAAATTTAAAGTTTGACATCTTATCTGAGAACAGTTATATAAAAAAAATCATTCACTCTCATTTATAAACACGTCATTGATCTTTTTTAATTCTTTTTAATTTAACTGCTCTCATATAAGATATCAAACTTTAAATTTGACGTAAGTGTTATCCTATCCCATATCAATTATATGAGGATTGGTCATAAGTAACAGCAAAAGATTAACATTTTAAGCATATCTTATATTATATCTCTTCATCAAAGAATGAGGTGACGTTATCCCAGGATAGATGAGCAAGTTTTGAGGGGTCGTTTATAATCACACGGTGAAAAGGATACAACTATACAAGCTCGAAATGATAAGCATGTAAGTTTAAAAAAGAAAAAGAAAAAAAAGGAGTAAATACTATTTTGGATCTCAAACAAAAAATACTGAACTTATTTTCATTCTTTAGGGAAAAAAAAAAGGGTGAACTTTGAAATTTCAATTCTTTGAAATTGTGATCCCACAAAAATTCAAATAAAACTCACGTTAATCTCTAAAAAAGACTAATATAGATATTTTTTTAAGGGATTAAAATGAGTTTCGTGTTTTTTGCTAAGTATCCAAAAGGATATTTACTCTAAAAGAAAAAAAAGCATTATTCAATAATATTATAGCATTTTACTCTAATTACGGAAAAGATATAATTATGTATGTTTCTTTGCAGAGAAATGGCTACAGCAGACTCAACTATTGTCCAACAACAGTTGCAAAGGGTTGCTTCAGCGCAGTTTAGGAGGCCTCTCCTTCATCTACTGTCCACTGGTAAGCTCTCTGTCCCTTCTTAAAATCTTACCAATTATTTTTTCTCACAAAAAGTTTATGGGAAAAAAGTTTCCGATGTTACTTTAGATAACTTTAACTAATGTTCATCGAAACGACGTCGTTTTGAGATTGACAAATTAAAAAAATAGAGTGATAAAAACTATTATAATCCTGAAATAAATTAAAATTATGAAAATAACATGACTTCCATCCCAAAACGACGTCGTTTGAATGAAGATTAGATGAAGTTATCTAAAGTAATAATAGAAAAAACAAACCCAAAGTTTATTATTTTTAATTCATCCCCTTGTGTATTATTGGAATATTCAAATGTGATGAATTTACACATTAGTTAATAATGATCTAAATGAAGACTATATAAATGGTAGGACCCAACATTTTATGATTTTGGATTAAGATATGATACCCTTGCTACATTTGATGTAGTTTAATCCTTTGATGGTGGTACATGGACTTCGGCTAACCTGTGTGACATATATATATATATATGGATGCATCAATCGCATTATTCACTCCAAAAATCATGTAGGAATACGATTCTAAAAAACCTAAAATAATTATCCTCAATTAACTTGTTGCAGAAGAAAGACATAGATACCTCACGCAATGTGTTACCCTTCACAAAGCAGCATTAAAAGGTGACTGGAAAGTAGCTATGAAGATAATAGAACAAGATCGAGCGCTGCTGAAAAGTGCCATAACAAAGGGGTGGGGAACAATACTCCATGTTGCAGTGGGAGCAAATCATGTTCACTTTGTGGAGGAGCTGTTAAAACTAATGGATCCTGATGATTTGGGATTGCAAGATGGATTAGGGAACACTGCTTTCTGTTTTGCTGCAGCGGTTGGGAATGTGCACATTGCTGAGATAATGCGAAGAGAGAATGGATTGTTGCCAACAATAAGGGGTCGACATGGAGTAACTCCTCTTCACTTGGCTGTTTTACAAAGAAGAAGTGATATGGCATCGTATCTATTCCCTTTATCTAGAGAAATACTCGAAGAAGCGGACTGGGATACACTCTTCCTCATTTGTATAAACTCTGGACTCTATGGTAAGTATATTGCATACATAAATGGAAAAATCAATTCATTTCTACTCTCATATTAGTGAGGAGAGGTTAAAGATGATACTTGTTCCAAATTTGAATTTGGATTTTAAACATGGAAACAATGAGTGGATGATGAAAATCCAAATAATTTATTGTTTATTAATGATTTTTAAAGACTATCTTGTTTTTTTCCCCTTAAACACAACCCTTCCCTTTATGTGCGAGCCTTGGAGCAACTATAAGACTACTCCTTGCGTGGATACACTTTAATACATTTAGGGCATGTTTGGTGGATATTATAGGATATGACCTGATAGTATAAAACCTGATTAAATTTTAATACTATCTAGTGTTTGGTATGATACTGTATAAGATAATATCCTCCAATATTTTAAAAATTAATATATTAAAAAAAATTATTTTAATTTATAAATATTGAAATGATATATTAGTTCTTGGGAATTGTACTTGTAAGCAATATTAATACATCAACCCCTTATCAGACTTAATCCACCACTCCTAGGCCGGATTAAGTTATACATCATTTTGATGTATAAAGGGGTCCTGCTGTATAAACTTATACTATACGATTATCATACCAACAACTGAAAATGTCATAACGTATAGTATAAGTTTATACTATCATGCCTTATAAATCACACCAAACAAGCCCTAATATATTATCAACTGCTAAGCACCCACATTAATTATAAGCACCAATATATATCACCAAGTACACTTTAATACACTAAGCGGTGGGAGCAAGTTTAATCTGGGTAAAAACAAATATGGATAAACACCCACATCATTCATGATGTCATCAGAATTATTAATCCGCCCATAATTTGGATTATCTTGCAGATTTAGCACTAAAAATGCTGAATGAGAAGGAAAGGCTAGCTTTTGCTCGGGCTGAAAACGTTGAGACAGGTTTGCATGTCTTGGCTCGAAAGCCTTCAATTTGTAGTTGCCGAAGTCTACCGTATGGAAAATACCACCTCCATTTTTGTAAGTGCCTCTAATCACTTCTATTAGCAAAATCATGACTTTGGAGTGTAATTTCAATTGCATGTTGTATTATCAACTGATATACTATTGGCATGCATTTTCTCTAGCGGTTACAGTATTTATTGTTTTACATTACTTGAACCTTATAATGTTGGGTTGTGTTCCTCTGATGCTTGGTGGTTAAGCATGCACCATATTTATGAGTATATAGCTCAATGTCTGAACAATCACCTCAATAAATGTTATCCATCTCATTATGAAGAAGATTCTACAAGGAGGTGAAGGGATTCACCTCTCTTACATAAGGAAATGAAAAACACTTTTGAAGGGTTACGTAAGCTGAGTAAGAATAGTGAGAAACCTTTGGATGGTGTTTGGTTGGGCTGTTTCCCAAATTTACCTAGGCAAGTTTGAAGGAATCCTATTTAGAAGTGTTTGGTTGAAAATAGAATGTGTGGAAAGCCAGTCATCCAAGATAGATAGATTTTCAATTTGCTGTGTTTTTCTATTCATCTGCACTGTTTAAAAACCATTTTATTGTGGTTTTTTGACAAGAAACCCAGCTAAATGGTAGTGTTGTATACGGGTAATTTAGAATGTGGTAGCGTTGACAAGAAAACCAGGTTTTGTTTGTTTTTATTTGTAATTTGTTTTGGGTGATTGGTTGTAAATTTTATAAAAACAAGGGTATTTTTGTCATAGTACATTATTTTCCCATCTATATTTTATCAAAAGCCAAACATAGACTTTACAAAAGTTACCTAATTTTCCCAGTAAATTTTTTTCATACCAAACAACTTTTTTTTACATTTTCCTATCTAACTCACTTTCCAGCCATTTCCCTATCATTCATAAAAAATTTCCTTCAACCAAACACCATCTTGAAGACAAATTTGAGTGTGAGACTTCTTTAGAGAAAAATCTTGTAACCATCATTGTTGGTGAAGTTTGAGTGTACCTCTAGTGTAACTACAGAGTTTGAATCTTTGTAATCCTACTATTTCATATTGGAAAATTTTCTAGACTAGGTCTCGTGGTTTTTATTCCTTTGTTGTGTTTTTCTTTTCATCTCTCCATTTCTGCAATTTTTTGTTTTTTGTTTTTTGTTTTTTTTTTGAATAAATTCAAAGGTATCCTCCGGCCGTAACTGCAGACTAATTCCATCGACCCTTTCGGGGGCGGCTCTCCCAAATCCTTTTTTTCCATTTCCAGGGCTCGAACTCGAGACCTCTGATTAAGGGGGCCAGGCGCCTTACCACATGTGTCAAAGGAGTTTGGTCCAATTTTTTGTTTCTATGATCGATTTAGTTGACCCGTTGACTTCAAGCCGATCTCCAAGTGATGAACTGTGAGCTCTACTTAGACGACTTGAGAACCGCTTCCGAGTAGGGATGTGCATGGGTCGAACCGAACCGGTTTTTTTGAAAAACCGAACCGAATTGGTTTAAATGGTTCGGTTCGAAAATGGTTTGGCTCGGTTCAAAACTGATTCGGTTTGAAAGTGGTTCAGAAGTGGTTCTGAACCGGTTCGGGTCGACCCTCTTTTGAAAAGAAAAAAATTTAAAAATTTAAAAAATAAAGTTATAAAAATTAATTTGATTTGGTTTGAAAATGGTTCTAAACTTATAATATTCAAAATTTTTGCAAAAAAACATAAGATATCACAAACTATTTATATTAAACCTCAATAAAAAAACCGGTTCGGTTCTAAACCGGTTCTAAAAACTGGTTCGGTTCATGAACCGGTTCTTTAAAAACCGGTTCGGTTCATGAACTAGTTTTTTAAAACCGGTTATTTTATGGAGCGGTTCGGTTCGGTTCATGGTTCGACCCACTTTTTTGGTTATTTTGCACATCCCTACTTCCGAGGACCCTGTTCCAATACCTAAAGCAATCCAAATTAAAGCATGATTGTCAAACTCTCCAGTTAACTTTTACAAGTTTATAATCTATGGACAGATAAATGAGTTAACTCGTGCAATTTTATTTTGGTCAAATTTGCACACGTAAAATTCGATAAAATTAGTAGATTCTCGATTCTGTTTGTGAGCCTAGAACCTGAGTTTACACATGATTTTACCCTAAACGCACAATTTTAGTTGATTCTGCTAGGTACTCTAGTTACTTCAAGCAATACTATTTGTTTTATGAAGCTATTTTTGTTATATTTTCTCATATTACAAAATAATAAATATGGAACTGAGTATAATATATCAGTCGAGTCATGCTTTTACTTTATTTCTTTCATCTTCTTTTTTCCGTGTTCATCTTCTTTTACATATTTGTTTGGTGTCTAAGAAACATGATAATTCAAAACATTCTTAGTGACAAGAGAACTCAGTTTTGTTTTGTTTGGAGTAATAAATTATTTTAAAGTGAATTTGTTTTTAAAGTTAGCAAGTAAAGGAATACTAGTTTCTAATTTAATTTAAAGTATATTATGATTTTAAATTTAAAACTGATGAATACAAAATTTACTAATTCCCTTTAAAAATAAATTCATTCAAATTTTTTTCTTAATTAAAATATCAAACCAAACCAAACTAATTGTAATCGATTCAGTTTGGTGTGGTCCAATTTGTATAACGCCATGTATTTTTTATTTTCATTTTATTTTCAAATCCATATACAGCTTTACTTATTTTTTTACTTTCCATGATCCAATCAATCACAAATTTGATTCCTTGTAGAAGTTTTATGAAAATAGATATCAGCAACAAACTGGATCAAACAATATTTGTATATTGTAATGTAATTATCTGTAAGTATATAAATTGTATAATATAGACTCAATAAGTGAATTTAACACCATATCTCAATCCAGAATTTTAGAGTATTAGATTTATTGATTCTTCCATTTTTATGGTTCTTACTTACTCTAGTTCTAATCAATATTGAAAACTACTTATACTTGGATACAATGATATTAAAACCATCATGGTTATTGACCCGGTCGAGGTATTGCGTCATTGGTTTAATCGCATGACCTGATAATTATATGTAATTCTATAATTTATATTAAAAAATTATAAAAATACTCAAATATCTAAAAAAAATGATAAAAATTTCAAATATTTTAATATAAATAATAAAAAATCACATATTTTTATCCAATAAAGAATCAAACAAAAATATAATGATCGTAATACGGGATTTCAGGTTCAGTAAACGACATTTCTAACTATAAATCAAATCAAAATTTTCTCATAGTGCATAATTGAGATAATATTAATGTTGTAGGTACATAACTTATGTAAGTCAATAAGGAAAATAATATTCAAATATGTCTATTATTATTATTTTTTGAATAAAAAAATTTTGAATTTTTTTTTGGATCGGGTTGGGTCACCGGTTAACCGACCGGGTCATCGGTGTTCATGAAAACCGGGTCGTATCGGTTCTGATGTATGGTCGGTCCGTTGCTTCAATCGGACCGGTTACATGACCAATTTACTGGTTCCCAGGTCGACCCGGTCGGATTGGTCCGGTATTATTTATCAACGTTGGTTGGATACCAACAAAATCCAAAATCTTAACTGAACCAATAGACTTATATATAAAAAGAGAACCAAACAAAATTAAATTAATACGTTTTGTTCGGATTTTGATATTTCCAAAAAGAAATGAAAGTATTCTTCATGATCAGTTTGGTTTGTGATAACACAGGATAATTTTATCTTTCAAGATTGCATAAAAATTAGACCCATCATATATTATTATTTGTTTTTCCACGTGAATATGGCAACTGTTATTTTTCCATTAGATGACTGTGTGTGTATCAGGTACGAAGGACGCTTCTATACTCGAACTTATAAAACGCATGTGGGATATATTTCTTTCATTGGAGGACTCGGAGATGATGCAAAACACAAGAGAGCCTTCTCAAGTAACATTTATTGCCGCTGAGGTTGGAAATTTTGAGTTTCTATCTGTTGTTATGAGTACTTACCCAGATTTAATATGGGAACTGAATACCATGGATCAAAGTATAATTCACATCGCTGCTTTGTACCGTCATGCTAGTATCTTCAATTTGATACATGAAATTGGCCCAATCAGAGATTTCATATTAACTTTTACGGATGAAGAAGAAAACAATTTATTGCATTGTGTCGCGAAATTAGCACCGCCAGATCGACTCAACATAGTTTCTGGAGCAGCTCTTCAAATGATGCTCGAGTTACATTGGTTTGAGGTATACAGTCTTAGATTTTATTTTTATTTTTTCTATCACAAATTGTTAATTTTGTTTTATATAAAATAGTTTGATAAATGTTGTCAAATTAATTATTTGAGAGTTGCACATCAATTGTTTTAGTTCGTAATCTTAAATTGGGTGTGTGTGCCGTTGAGTTACGCCAATCCAAACGAATGCATATGTTAATGTGGGGAAGAAGTTTCTGATGTTACTTTAGACAACTTTGTCTAATGTTCATCGAAACGACGTCATTTTGGGGTTGAAAATTTAAAAAGTTAGAAAGATAAAGATTATTATGACCCTGAAATAAATTAAAATTACAAAAATATCATGACTTTCGTCCCAAAACGACGTCATTTTGATGAACATTTGATAAAATTATCTAAAGTAACATCAGAAAAAACAAACCCTTAAACTAATAACCTTAAGAATTTTTTTAAAGGAAACTTGCACAGTTCCATCTCTTAGAGTGTGCTTAAGTGATATCTGTTTTGAATTAAAATATTAGCTCTGTTATTGTTTAAAACTGATATTTTAAATTTGCAATATTGATAAAATATCATTTGCATAATTATTTGAAGGGGATATAATTTTTTTATGTTGTATGAGATATGTAATTGTCTACAAAAAAAGTGGACGTGATCTATCAATAAGAAGAGAGAGAAAGAAAATAAGTGAGCTTCACCTATTTTTATGTGTGTTGCATAAGAAACACATTTTCCTTATTTAAAATATTATAACTATTATTATTATTATTTGGTATTCTATAACTATTAGTTTTAATCTGCAAAATTGTTATGACATTTGGCTCTTTTTTGTAAATCTATAGTTTTGGCCTTAGGTTTTTTCCAAGACAAATAACTTCATCAAGCAAATCTATAGCTTTGGCCTGGATTTTTTTAATATACTCTAGGAGTATAAAAAAAAAAAAAATTGTGATCCTTTTCCTTTTTTGGTAAATAAAGTTACTCTTATATCTCTCTCTTTTCTTATATTTCCTTCCTATCCCCTTTTATTTTCCCTTTTTGGACCGGACTATCATGACCCCGTGCACAGTAAAAGCACTCCTTTGGCCTTTGGCATTTAGCTTTTTTTTTTTCCCTGTAAGAAGAGTAAAATAGATATATTTATTAAGTTGCTAATATAGTTAATGATGGGTTTGGATTTTGGATAGAAAAAAACTAGGGGGATAAAGATAAAAAAAAAAAAGAGAGCATGGAGGTAAGTAGCGGGTTAACGGGCCGAGTCGAGCCGAGCTTTGATCTTAACGGGTCAAGCTTGTATTTAAACGTGTCAGACTAGCCTTAACCTGTTACCTGTTATGAATATAATATTAGCATGTGGCCTGGTTCATTTACAAAAAACAAAAGTCTGTCTTAAGCTTGTATAAAAACCTTACCTTTCAATTTGTAGCAATATTTAACTCATTAATCATGCACTTGTATGTATTATTTTGAAAGAAAATAATAGTTGTTTCTTTTATAATAAAAAAATATTAATATTAAAAAGTCAAAATTACAACGGCACATTTACTTCCTTAATTTTTTTTTTTTTGAACAAAGGGGAAAGCAACAGAACTAGAAACAAAACAGAGTCTGGGGTAAGTAGTGCCCATCAAATCTCTAGCAAACAGCTCTCTACAATCCATAGGGACTTCAAGAAAAAGCTGTAGATCTCAGGTGTGTAATAGTCTCCCTTTGGTTGCCAAAACACCAGCAACGGAATTACCTTCATCTCTTTTTTTGTCATTTTTAATCTTTCTTTTTCTACATCTTATATCTTCATCTTCATATATCTTAATTCTTTACCAATCGTTGTTAGTAATTATGAAATATTGTTTGTAATTATAAAAAGTGGCACTCGTTCTCTCAAATGATTATTATAATAATTAAAAAACAAATAAATTTATTGCCTCCAAGGCTTCAAGGCCGGGCTTGGCTACGGAAGCCTGAGGCCTTTTAAAGGCTTTTGCACGAGTATAAGTCTGGGTCCAATAATTAAAAAAAATGGACCGAGCCGGGTCGGAACAGGTCGGGTCTAAGGCCCCTGGCCTTATTATCACCCCTAGAGGGAAGTGAATTCAAAGGTAAATTACATTATAAGTTTTTGAATTTTTTCCTAATAAATAATAGGGTTTTATAAAAGTTATGTTGTAGGAAGAGTGATTGTGTTATGTTATAGAGATTCGTTTTGCGTGTCAGAGTTTTTTTTTTTTTGCTGCGGGCCCCACAAGATGTTGTGTGTGTAGGAAATTTCATAAGGTCATGTTAAATGAGAGATGATAAACCCTAAATAATAATAATGAAACGATTGTTATTCTAGTGATTACTTTTGCTGCTAGGTATGATGCCACTACCTTAATATATATGATAGGGATCCCCCTCCTATGTTGACTTTTTCATATGTTAACTGCATTACGATTGATCTATCTACATGGTGATGGGTTATGATCCTTTTCTATTCATCAATTTATGCATAAGTGGCATTACATATCCTTGATGTGGCAGGAGGTGAAAAAGATAATGCTACCATCGTACATAGAGATGAAAAATTCCGATGGCTTTACTCCTCGCCAACTTTTCACAAAGGAGCATGAAGATTTGCTCAAAAAAGGAGAGTCTTGGATGAAGCAAACAGCAAAATCTTGTATGGTTGTTTCAACTCTCATAGCCACTGGAGTGTTTTCTGCTTCCTTCAGTGTACCAGGTGGTAGCAATGACGAGACAAGATCTCCCAATTATTTGGAGAAACCATCATTCTTGATTTTTGCATTATCAGATGCCATGGCACTGATCTCATCTTCAACCTCAATCCTAATATTCTTGTCCATTCTCATGTCACGATATGCAGAGGAAGACTTTTTCAGGTCATTGCCCTTGAAGTTGATGGCTGGATTAATGGCACTGTTTGTCTCAATAATCAGCATGATGGTAGCGTTTAGCAGTGCTTTCTTCATAACATATTACCATGGTTTAAAGTGGGTTCCTAAGTTCATTTCTGCACTTGCATTTTTACCAATACCCTTATTTATATTTCTGCAGTTTCCTCTCTGGTCTGATATAGTGTATTCAGCTTACATTTGTAGTTCTCTATTTAGACCAAGTAAACGTATGATTCATTAAGCTATTTAGGATTCATATAGTGACGAGGGATTTGTGTACTTTGTCACAAAAATTAAAATAATGTATTTAAATCAAATAATTACACATTTAATGTTGTTTTTTAAATAATTACGGATCTACTGCATAATGTGACGCCCCTTTTGGGCGTCACATGAGACGCCTAAATTGAGGCGTCTCACCCTAAGGGGAAGATGCCCAAATGGGACGTCTCTCATGAGTGGTGACACGTGTCACTTTTTTTCAAAAAAATATATTAATTTAATTATAAAACTTCTGAAGGCCATAACTTTTAACTTGAGTATCCAAATCAGATAATTCTTTTTTTGATTCCACATAACTTTTTGAGATCTACGTAATGACATCTCATTTGATATATTTTATTTCTCACAAACATAATTTAAATTTAAATCAGGTAATCTTTCTTCCTTAGAGATTTAGAATATTTATTTAATTATTTCCTTTATTAATACAGATTTTTCAAATTGATTTTTGAGTTTAAATCACAAATCAAATCTTTATTTTTTTTTCCTTATTAATAATAATTGTGACTTTTAATTTAAATCACAAACCAAAATTTTTTGATAATAAAAATAAAATTTTATTTTTTTTAATTTAAATCACATATCAAATCTTAATTTATTTTTTGTATTAAATCACAAACGCAGAACTCAGAGGCTTCTGAGTTTACAAATTTGACACGTGTCAAAACCTGACACGTTACCAACACGTCTAAATTGGGTTTCAATCAAGAGGCAATCACGCCTAATTTAGGTAATTTTATTTTTGAAAAACATTCATAAGTCATAATTAATTTTAGACCACGAATAATAACCCAAAAACTTATATTAAATCACAAATCAAAATTTTATTTATTTATTTATATTAAATCACAAATCCAGAACTCGGAGGCTTCTAGGTTTAACCGCTCTTATAATACTATTCTTGCAAATTAAAATTGTGTTTGTGAGAGATAAAATATATCAAATGGGGTGTCATTACGTAGATCTCGAAAAGTTATGTGAAATCGAAAAAAGAATTACCTGATTTGGATACTCGAGTTAAAAGTTATTGGCTTCAGAAGTTTTATGATTAAATTAATATTTTTTTTGAAAAAAAAATAGTGACACGTGTCACTACCTCATGAGAGACGTCCCATTTCGGCGTCTTCACCTTAGAGTGAGACGCCTCAATTGAGGCGTCACAAAAGACGTCACATTGTGCAGTAGATCCGTAAGTATTTTAAAAAAAATATTAAATACGTAATTATTTGATTTAAATGCAATAATTAAATTTTTTTGCCTTCAAACCTCTTGTATTAAAAAACATATGATTCACTAGCTAGAAAGATCGGATTACTTGTGCTAAATAATGAATTTTAATTTCCTTTTGTGTGCATTTACTCTTTGACTTGCTGTGCCTCAAAATGATGATTACATAAGTGGCTAATTCTCACAAAATGGTGTTAACGATGGGGTCAAATAAATAAGTGCGAATTGGAGTAAATAACTTAAAATAACGTCAAGAACAACAACTATAATTGACACATAAGATTTTAAAGTGTAAAATTTAATAAGGGATCGAGAAAAACCACTGCATCTCTTTAAGTCTACTCAAATCTTCATTATCAATGAATAATAATAATGAGTACACAATATATAATAGGGTTTTATAAGAGTTATGTTGTAGGAAAAATAATTGTGTTATGTTATAGAGATTCGTTTTACGTGCCAGATTTTTTTTTTGCTTTAAAAATTGCGGGTCCCACAAAATATTGTGTGTGTAGGAAAATTGTTATGGTTATGTTAAATGATAGATGTAAAACCCTATATAATAATACCCAAAGAGGGAAAACAGACACACCCATATATATATATATATATATATATATATATATATATATATATAGTTACACTTTCAATCTTATCCGTTAATCGCACTTATATCTAAGGGCTCAAATTTTTGTAGGAAAATTGAGTCATTGGATATAAGTGAATCAATAAAACCCTATATAATAATACCTTCTAACTACCCATATATATATATATATATATATATATATATATATATATATATATATATATATATATATATATATATTAAAATCAATTATGGTATCACTTCCCAAATAATATATTTCATCGTACATGCAAGTGACGCATCATTTACGTACAATAATTACGCGCGTGGGCCAGTGTAAGAAACTATGAACTAAAAAAGTTGAAGAGGACAAGATGGTGGAACACACACGGCATTATAGATAAGTTGAAAACTAAAAAGAATAGGTCCCATGATACTTACAGGAACAAACATATGTTAAATGCCCTTGTTTTAATATTTAAATAATTGATACTCTTGTGGTCATGAGGGATCGATTAGCTGGATTCAGTAATGTTGGAATTTTGATACAAGACGATGATTCCACCCCTTTTTAGTTTTGTCTATTTTGCACCATTTGGTATTTTCGTGGAAAGAGGAAATTTGGGAGAGCATTTTCGCTGAGGGTACATTATTTTTGTGCAGTATTATAACTATATATTTCGAGAAATATATATTTATAATATTAAATTGATTTTTTTTCTTCTCTTTTCGGTACACATGTCAACCAATGTGTCATCATTTCATTGGTGGAACGTACCTACTATGGGTGTATATCGTAAAATTTTCCGAAATTTTGGGGAGCATCATGTGGAAACTTCGTATTTTAATTTGTAAATGAACTTGGAAAGGGCACAATTGAATTTGCCGTAACGGAGGACGGATTTTTTACGTATTTTTTAAAATACTACACCATATAAAAGCATAACATCTAAAATCACATAAAAATACAATATTGTAAAGGGAAATATTACTCTTCATTCACATGAAATAATTTATCTCATTTTCTCTCATTTCAATTTTTGTACCCCACCTTTTTTTTTCATGTAATGGTGAGACCCACTCATTTTCTCTCTAAGACCACATAAGATAACTATCTTATGTGGAAAGAGATTAATAAAACCCTATTGTAAATAACTTTAATTGTCTTATGTTATATAGAAGTTTTGATAGAGATTAAATAAAACTACATAATTTTTTTCAATCAACCAATCCATTGTGATTTTCACGTAATTTGTTAATCATGGGGTAGTATGTATTGTGCGTTTTAAGGAGGATTTGATAAAATCACATATTGATATGAGGTTATGATGATTTTCAGAGATATAGAACTAGCTAAAGGAGTGAGTTTTGAAAAGTCAGTGAAGAAGAAAACTAATATATACAAGAATAAAAGAATATACTTTCTTAGAAATGCACGACACACAAATTGAAAACGGAAAAGGAAAAAAAAGGAGAATAGACACAATAATTTACTCTGATTGATCCAATTTAGGCTATGTTTAGCTTGTCTATACTATATTCATCTTATTGTCACTCGTTACAAGTCACTCGGTTTACAAGGAAAATATAAATAGGATTAGAAAATCCTAACAACAACTATTCATGGATCCAAGCCCAAACTACTAAGAAAATTGAAATAAAAATAGATGCACACAATAGTACCTAGCCTCTACGGACTTGGGAGCGCTGCCCCCGGACCCCGCGGGGGCGGCTCTCCCGGACCCCACTCTCTCACCTGGGAGCGAGACCCCAATTAACAACTAGAATGATTAGCAACATGCGAAGTATGAGCGATCTCAGACATAATTTTAAGTTGAGTAGGAACAATATTATCGTTTTATTCATTGCTTCACTTAAAAAAAAGAATCTTGCGTTTGAGCTGTAGCTGCGAACTTTCTTGAGCAATTCTTCTATTGACTTGAGTTGACCTTCTTTCTACTTTACCCCTTCTTCCCTCCTTCGTTTATCACTATCTTCTTCTTCTTCTTCTTCAGGTTCTTGTTTTCCACCTCCTCTTAATCTACTTTCCTTCTTCAGTAATGAACTAACTTCCTTGAATTTACCTCTTCATCATCTTTAGTTCGTTCTACTACTCAATCATGAACCCAACCAACAGTTGAATAAAAATCTGAGTAATTTCCCATACAATCCTGAAATATTTCATTTTTAATTTTCACCAAACTTCATTATTGATATTGTTGGTCATCTCTGTGCAGGCAAGCGTTAAGTGTAGGAGGAAAAGTTCCTATTCAAACTTATATTTGCAGGTATGTTCTTTAACATTTTGTTCATTTGGATTAAAATTCAGCCGCAAGTTTGCAAGAATATATAATTTACGATATTTAGTCAAAAGATGATTGCAATTGGTTCATATATGTACGCCGTCAATCCAAACTTTGTTTTTTTTTTTTTTTCTCGAGCTAAAATCTCATTCCTTATGTTTTGGACCGCCGTCATAGTCCAACGTTATGGATTGACCTTTAGAGACCATTCAGTGTCACTCTCTCCTCCACATAATACACATGGATAGATTTTGATAGGGAAGGATTATACTATAAATATAATAATAAATTTTATATTTAATTTTAAGTCGTTGATTTTTGTATATTAAATAATTAAAACTTATTAAGAATTAAGAATTAAATAATTAGTTAACTCAATAAATTATAATTGTGGATGTGTATAAAAATTAATTGTTAAAAATTGAGTATATTTATTATTTTTATACAAGTATAAGTTGATCTTATCCCATTTTTATATGATTGAAATCGATTATCTCAATTATTTTTGTCTCCGGTTAACTGAGCTATTTTATTTTTATTCGCCGAAAGAAATCTTCAAGAAATTTATTTTATTTTTTGCACGTGGACTTATTTATTTATTTTATCTCTCTATTTATTTTTTTGCATGTTTTTATTTTTTTTAACATACTGGTACTCTGGCAACTATTTATCTGTTTCGCAGGATGAACACAGGAAATGTTTAAAAAATTAGGGTTTATTTTTCTCATATTGTATGAAAAAATAAATCTTTTTTACACATATCATAAAAAGATGTGTCATTTTTTTTAAATAAATGGATTTCACATTTGATATATCTATGATATGAGATTAAGATTTTTCTACAACATAAAAAAAAATTTCCCTTAAAAAAAACCTACTTTTCAGTTAGTCACGTGAAATTGTAAATATTTATATATTTCTATACAGAACACGATGAAGCAATGATTGCAGCTCATTATTTTAAGAAAGTATCTTACTTATGTATTATTTAATGGTCATAAAAACTATTTCAATGATATTATTTTTAATTCGGTGTTAATAACTGTTGTTCTAAGATGTGAACATCAGTTAAGGGATAAACTTTTGGTGCCTTACATGGATATATCCAATTCGATATTTTTTTTAAAGAATAATTTTTTTTTAATGTGGTGAGAATTTTTTTTTTAAATATGAAAAAAAGATGAACCAAATTAAGTATATCTAATGCCCCAAAGATTTTCCTCAATTAAGATGTACAATCAACAGTAAGGTTGATTTTTGCTTTATATATCTCTTTAATAATCTTGATATGAAAGAATCAATTCTACTGTAAAAGTTTAACTATCTAGATTAATGAAGTATTCTACGTTATGGACAATGCGAATAGTAGGTTTTCATTATGCATGATTTTATTTGTTAGAGTTCAATCATTTGCATAAACATGTGTGATATCGAAAACGCATAGAACAAGTGGCTAAATAAAAAGTTAAGATTTCATGAAGGAGTAATTCTCTAGTTCTAAATTTCTAAGTATCAATATAACAAAATTCAATATATACAAGAAGGGTCATAAGCATCTTTTTATAGATTAATTACAAATTAATTCAAAATTAAAAATCTAACATTTTAAAAATAAGAAAAATTTCTACAATAAATATAACGGTAATTAATTTCTAAAAATAAATAACTAATTATAATTAAATCATTTAAAACACATCCCAAATCTTAGATCACAAATAATGTCAAATGTGTTGCTTTACTTTTCTTACTAAACAAATCACAATCATATTTATTGCTTCATTTGGATTTAGATTTGATTGTAATTTATGATATTTCAAATTACTATTTCTTTGAGCCATACTTATTGGGCCACAATTTTAGTTAGGTTAGGCCATATGCAATGAGCCAACTGTAAGTGTATCATTCTCCCATATTAGGAAAATATTCGTCATCTAATCTTCTTTATCTTCACAAATATCAATCTCTTTAGGTAAAAACTCAATCGAGAATTCTTCCTCTATTAAATCTTCATCAAATTATCTTTCAAATTTATTATAGACTAAATTATCATCATAAACTGAATTATCATCATAAGTATTATCATGTAGCTTCTCCTTAGTCTGTTGTGGTGTTTGTTACACCTTGCTTTTCATGTTAGTTTGTTATAGGTTTGTTAGTGTTTGTTGTAGGTTTGTTATAGGTTTGTTATATTGTTAGAGTTTGTTGTAAGTTTGTTATAGGTTTGTTATACTTTCCTCTATATAAGTGGTTGTGTTGTCATTGTAAAGGCATAGAGAATAAACCTTTCATTATCACTATGGAATCTCTTCTCTTCCTCTCCATTTTCACTCACTCTCTTATTCATCTACAAAGTTCATTGAACTTTATTATGGTATCAGAGCCTTCTTCCTGAAGGCCTGATTCATAGTGTAGTTCATCATGACTTCCGCATCAGATTCCTCTCAACAAGTTCTCTTTAATTCTTCTCAACAAGCAGCAAAGTCGAATGTAGAAGATCGAGCTATGGAGTTCAAAATTCCACAGTTGTTCAATCAACAGATTGCAGTGAAGCTAACTGAAGAAAACTATTTGTTTTGGAATCAAATAGTTGAACCGATCATTACCTCTCATCAAATGCATCGTTTCCTTGTAAATCCAAGAATTCCACTTCAGTTTCATTCTGAAGAAGATCGACTTAATGGAATACAGAATCAAGCGTATGTGGATTGGATAACTCAGGATTCAATGCTCCTGTCATGGTTACTCTCAACAATCTCTGAATCAATCGTGAATGAGATCCTTGGAGTAAAATATTCACACGAAGCTTGGGACAAGATTCACAAGCTGTTTCAAGGCATGATGAAATCTAAGTCAAGACTCTTGCGTTCGGAGTTGCACTCGATCAAGAAAGGTTCAAAAACAGCAAAAGAATTTCTCTCCCGTATTAAAGGTATCTGTGATTCACTCAAAGCAATAGGAAGTCCAATCAGTGATGAAGAACGAACTGACATTGTCCTTGGAGGTTTACCGTCTGAATATGTTGCTTTTATTGCTACTGTTGATGGACGTGAAAATCCTTATTCTATCGAGGATCTTAGCATACAATTGCTTACACATGAGCAAATCCTTGCTAAACAATCTGAAACTCTATTTTCAGACACAGCAGCTGTTAATCTGACGCAACATGTCAATGAAGTAGAGAAACAGGATTCTACTGATAATAATGCAGTTAACAATAATATTCTTCTTGCTAAATCTCACAATCAGGAACAGAGAACTGGCTCTCTTAACTCAGATCACTCAGGACGATCATATTTCTCAAACAGAGGTCGAGGACGCTATGGTGGACGTAATTTCAGAGGTAGAGGACGCTATGGAGGTCGATCAAATGTGCAGTGTCAATTGTGCTACAAATTTGGTCATGATGTCCATACATGTTGGTATCGATATGATGACAATTTTGTTCCTACTCTTCCATCTCCTGTTAATGCTTTACAGATGTTTCCTCAACAAGGTCAGATGAGTAACCTGCCTCAACATGGTCGTTCTCTTCAGTATATTAGACCTCAGCATATGCAGCCACAAGCTATGGTTGCTGCTCATGCAGCCTCTCCTGCTATGGAATGGTATCCAGACTCAGGAGCTACACATCATGTTACGTCCAATCCCTCAAATTTAATTCAAAGCCAGCAACTCAGTGGTACAGACCAGATTATGAAAAATCTTGTTAGTGTTAGTCAATTTGCGCAAGATAATTCTGTCTACTTTGAATTTCATCCTACTTTTTGTCTTGTTAAATCTCAGGAGTCACACAAGGTTTTACTTGAAGGCACGCTTGACTCAAGTGGCCTCTATAAGTTTGACAACATAAATCTTCAGTCAAGCCCAACTCAGCATGTGTCTTCATCTTCAAGTTTCATATCACCTGTCTGCAACATAGCAGTTGCTAATAATGTGTCTACTACTTGTAATAACAATAGGTCAATAGCAAATGAGCAGCCTTATGCAGTTGCTAATTCTGTGTACTCTATGTGGCATTGTCGACTAGGACATCCACACAAAGATGCTCTTAATTCTGTTCTTCGAGTCTGTAATATCACTATTCCTAATAAAACAGTTGATGATTTTTGTGCTGCTTGTTGCATTGGTAAGTCCCATCGTCTACCATCACATCCTTCCCTCACAGTTTATCACAAGCCCTTTGAACTCATTTATAGTGATTTGTGGGGACCTGCCCCAATGCCTTCTGTTATGGGATACTTATACTATATCTCTTTTGTCGATGCACACACAAGGTTTACATGGATATATCCCTTAAAACAAAAATCTGATGCTTTTCAAACTTTCAAGAATTTTCATTCCTTAATCACCACTCAATTTCAAATGCCTCTTAAAGCCATTCAAACTGATTGGGGTGGGGAATTCAGAGTCTTCACACAATATTTATTTCTTCATGGTATAAATCACAGAATTGTTTGTCCTCACACTCACCATCAAAATGGTGTTGTTGAACGCAAACACAGGCATATTGTTGACACTGGGTTGACAATGCTATCTTCAGCCTCTCTTCCCATGCAATACTGGGATTATGCTTTCACCTCAGCCGTTTATCTTATTAATAGGCTACCTACTGCTTCTCTAAACTTTCAGGTTCCCTACACACTTCTATTCAATGCTATTCCAGATTACAAGTTTCTCAAAATCTTTGGTTGTGCTTGCTTTCCCTTCCTTAGACCTTACAATAACCACAAACTAGAGTTCAGGTCTCAAGAATGTCTGTTTCTTGGCTATGCTACAAAACATAAAGGTTATCTATGTCAAAATCCTGCTGGTCGAATCTTTATTTCCAAAGATGTTCTGTTTAATGAAAGTAAATTTCCCTTTCCCTTGTGGCATCCCAGGTCTGTCACCTCTGTCTCTTCTCCCACTCCCTCACTTCCTCTTTCTGTTTTGCCAAGATACAATCTTCATCAACACCATTCTTCTCCCAATATCAATAAGACAGTAACTGATGCAACAGCAGCTCAATCTGATTCCACTGCTCCTCCTGCTCATGATCTTGCTGTTCATCCTGATACAGTTGTTCTTCCTGATCATGGTTCAGCTGTCCATTCTGGTACTCCTGATCCCCTTGGTTTCCCTGTGGGTGCTGCTTCTTTCTCTCACAATCTTGACACTTTACCATCACCTATGTCTTCACCCTCTACTCCTGTCATGTCTTCAAGTTTTCCATCTGATTTCTCCACTTCTTCCTCTTCTCTTTTACCACCTTCTAGTTCTGATTATCAACCTTCCACTTCTGTCAGTCCTCCTTCATCTTCTCAGTCTATTATTACTAGATCTAAGTCCTTAGCCAGGTCTCTTGTTCTTCTTACTCACATGGAACCCACTACTGTTAAACAAGCCTTGGCCTCTCCTCACTGGTTGCAGGCTATGCAAGCTGAATTCACAGCTTTACAAGTGAACAAAACTTGGCATCTGGTATCTCCTCCTGCAGGAAGAAAAATCATTGGTTGCAAGTGGGTCTTTAAAGTCAAAGAAAATCCAGATGGGACTATAAATAAGTACAAGGCCAGATTAGTTGCTAAAGGCTTTCATCAACAAGAAGGTTTTGATTATACTGAAACCTTTTCTCCTGTTGTCAAGCCAGTAACCGTGAGGATCATGCTCACTCTGGCCCTCACTCATGGCTGGACTTTGAGACAGCTGGACATCAATAATGCCTTTCTTAATGGTGATTTGGTTGAAGATGTTTTTATGCAACAGCCTCCAGGTTTCGAGTCTGATGATAAACAGCTAGTTTGCAAGTTGGATAAGGCTCTCTATGGCCTCAAGCAAGCACCTAGAGCTTGGTTTGATAAGCTCAAGCAGGCTTTGATTCTTCTTGGCTTCCAATCAAGTCACTGTGACCCTTCTTTGTTTTTTCTTTGTCAACATAACAGATGTGTTTACATTTTGATTTATGTGGATGACATCATTATAACTGGGACTGATATTCCTTTCATTAATCACTTGGTCACTGACTTGAATTCTCAATTTGCTCTTAAGGATCTTGGTGCTTTGGATTTCTTCTTGGGCATCCAAGTGAAGAAAAATTCTTCTGGTTGCCTTTCCTTATCACAATCGAAGTACATCCAGAATCTCTTGGCTCGTGCCAACATGTCAGAGGCTAAGAGTGTAGCTTCTCCTATGGCTTCTTCATGTCGACTGTCTAAACATGGCTCCAACTACTTTGATGATCCTTTCCAATATAGGTCTATTGTTGGTGCTCTCCAATATGCAACAATCACTCGACCAGAAATTAGCTTTGCCGTCAACAAGGTTTGTCAATTCATGGCTCAACCTCTTCTTGATCATTGGCATGCTGTTAAGCGCATTCTTCGGTATCTCAAAGGCACACTCTCCTATGGCCTTGTGCTTCAACCTGCTCCCACACAGTGTCCCTTCGCCTTGACAGCATTCTGTGATGTGGGCAACTGATACTGATGACCGTCGATCAACTTCTGGAGCTTGTGTATTCTTTGGTCCTAATCTGGTATCTTGGTGGTCTAAAAAGCAATCCTTAGTGGCTCGTTCCAGCACTGAGGCTGAGTATCGGAGTCTTGCCCTTGCTGCTTCTGAGGTTCTATGGATTCAATCTCTTCTTCGTGAACTATGTGTTCCATTGGCTACTCCTCATATTTACTGTGATAATCTCAGCACAGTGGCTCTCTCTCACAATCCTATTCTGCATGCAAGGACTAAGCATATGGAACTTGACATCTTCTTTGTACGTGAACGTGTTATCTCAAAGGAGTTGCTTGTGTCTCATGTTCCAGCACCTGATCAGCTAGCTGATACTCTTACCAAGCCGTTATCTGCTCCCATGTTTGCTGATTATAGGACCAAACTGAGGGTTCTGGATACTCATCTTCTCCACAACTCCACAGTTTGAGGGGGCATATTATCATGTAGCTTCTCCTTAGTCTGTTGTGGTGTTTGTTACACCTTGCTTTTCATGTTAGTTTGTTATAGGTTTGTTAGTGTTTGTTGTAGGTTTGTTATAGGTTTGTTATATTGTTAGAGTTTGTTGTAAGTTTGTTATAGGTTTGTTATACTTTCCTCTATATAAGTGGTTGTGTTGTCATTGTAAAGGCATAGAGAATAAACCTTTCATTATCACTATGGAATCTCTTCTCTTCCTCTCCATTTTCACTCACTCTCTTATTCATCTACAAAGTTCATTGAACTTTATTAATAAGATATATAATTATCATAAATTGGATAATAATTTTAATCTGTGATATGATCATAGACATCAAAGTCAGGAATAATCTTGATTTGCATCTCGATATCTTGAAAAGTGGAATGATTTCCAGGTCGTACTTTTCAATTATGTCCCTGGTTTAGAATCTTCAAGGGGTTGACGACCTCCTCTTCGTCATCAAATGCATCCTCTAATTTCATTCCTTCTTTGGATTGAATGCCCAATGTAACATCCCGTGTATACCCAGTTTGTTAACATACTATCATATTAAGTCACGCTTAATTAAAATGCGGAATAACTTTTTCTTTAATTCAATTATGACGTCATTAATACTTAGCCAAGTTGATTACTTAATCAATTATCATAAAATATCGCATGTATGTAAATTGCAAGACAGCTAACTGAAATACCTCAATATATAAATAAAGTGAGTATCTATAAATATGAGAAATCCTCGACTTCCAATTTAATTCATAGGTATAATTAAAATTAACATTATACTCAAGATCTCAAAAGACAAAGTTAAAAAGTAAACTTTCAATCCAAATGAATTCATATAATCTAGAAATTCACCCTTTATTAAAATAATATATATGTGTGTGCGTGTATCTATATTTTGAAGTGGAGGGTATACTAAGATATAAATAGAACTATAAGATATCAATCACATGCTCCTTTCCTATAAATATAATGTGATCAAAATACCAGTCTCCCCGCATAAATATATAATAATAATACAATGACAAACTCCCTGCTTGCAATATATCAATAATAGGTTGCGTATTTAAATAAATCATGGTATGCAAAGTCTAAAATTTACTATTGTTAGCACTTCAATTCCTCACTAGGATGAGACTACAACTTATACAATAAAGCGAAAATGTAAGAGAAGAAACTAATATTTACAATAATCAACTCTAATTAACAAACATTAAAACTGATTCAATTTAAACTTTAAAATAAAAATTTGACAACTTTTTAAAAATTACAAGGATTTAATTCTAATTGAACTCCTAAAAATTATGATTCTACAAAAACTTACATGAAAGTCGAACTAGAAATACAATAAAAGTTTTTTATCTTAAATAATGCTAACAATTAATTTTTTATTAAAAATATAGGTTATATCGTCTGATAGCATGATAAATAAATAAATTTAAGATGAAAGACTGAGAAAAATAAAAGTATAGAAGTGAAGATTAATGTTGACATAGGAGTAGTAATTTCCTACATGACATGCTAACACAACACGAGATTTTTGTGTTTAGATTGACCGTAGTGCTTGATTTGACAAAAAATAACATGAAAACAATTTATGTCGTGTGTTACGTATCAATCCACAAAATATGACATCGACTTGCAATAAATTTCTTTTAGGTTATTCGTTTTTTGTTAACATGATATTGATGGAAGCAACATTCAATACACAATTTATTTGTTTGATATCATGTCAATCCGCATACTAATCAAGACACATAAAGGCTAGTGAGTTACTTATGTGATGTCAACTGAATGTGTTGTGCTTGTGTCGAAGAGCTTGGCACGAATCATCTTAATTCATGTTTAGTAAATTAATATTCTTGTTAAACCTTAACCCTATACGAATACAACTCCCTAATATGAATTACCATCACTAGTTGCACCGTGGCAAGAAATTGTGTAATCAACAATATTTTTAAATTTTGATGCAAAAGCTAGATAACCAAAATATCATTACCCTACATTGAAATTATTGCAAAGGAAAAAAAATGATGAAAAGGGGGGAGAGAGAGAGGGGGGGGGGGGGGGGGGGGCAATGCATAACTTTAATAAGATATAATGTATTTAAATTTTACAAATAAATACTATTTAAATATCTTCATCTTTAAAATCCTAATCCCTTAATAATTAATTACTGATTTTTCCTTGTTTGTAGAATTAATGTATTATGCTTGAATTACTTTGCAAGAAAAGTTGTATGAACATTTCCCCATGAAACAATTTTAATTTTAGGATTTATAATATTTTCTACCAAACTCTATAAGCTTTTTTCATAACATAAAGCGCAATATGATTCACGGAGGCCGAATCCATCTTCTTCTTTTTTTATCTTTTCCAACTTATTAAAAAAATAAAGAAGAGGGGAGGAGGTTAATCAAAGATATTTGATTGGATCTCCAATCTTTTTTAACCCACCCCCTCCCGTGCCAAAAATTAAAATGAAAAAAGGGGAATATAAATGCGTCCGGGAATAAATGATTGATCTCTATCAAGAGACCCGCTAAAGCCCCGAACCATAGAGTACTTATCACTAGTGCCACAGAGAGATATGTTTTTATATCCCGCATTTAGAATCCTCCTTCTTTTATTCTTGGGAAAACTTTACTTTCACCCATTGTGGTTTGCCTGTGTATCATTTAGCACCATGTGGTTTAAAAATTATCATTTATATCCCTCGTGGTTGCACTATGTGTCATCTAACCCCATGAATGACTAAAATACCCTCATAATACAAAATATCACAAATACCCTTAATAAACAAAATATTAAATTAAAATTAAAATATCAAAATTATCCCTAATTAAAATTAAAACCCTAATACCCCTTCATTTTATTTTTATTTTTTATTTTTAAGTTAAGCCTTTTTATGCTTATTTTCTTATTTTGTTAATGGATAGTTCATTTGAGGGTGTCATCGTGTAAAATAAGAATTAAGCAACAACACTCTTATCAAGAAATAATATGACAGACAAATAAAACGCTATTAAGCAGTTTAAAGAACTAAACAAAAGCTTTCAATTCACGGGATGTATCATTTGCCCAAGCAACAAGACGTGCTCTCCACTTCACTGAATGTACCGGACTTCTTCACCAGAGTGCAAAACCTTTTTTTTTTTCTCATGGGATATTTTTATAGTTAAAATAATACACAAGAGTACTAGTGAACAACTAAGAATTTACGGCTTTAAGTATTAGAAGAGTCTGACAAACCTGGTCACGATAGCCGAACCACTTCTTTGAATTCAAATATAAATTCCCAGTTAAACCGCCAGCAACAAATCTCCTAGAGGTGTTTCTTGCATGACCCGGGTCCAAAGAAAATTAAATACTGTGAGTGGTAAGGACTAAGGAAGAGATTGAGATTTCAAGTAATAATTTCCAACAAGATAGGAGTATTTTTGATATTTTATATTACGAGGATATTTTAGTCATTTAGGGAGTTAAATGACACATAGTGAAACCATAGTAGATGTAAGTGATAATTTCTTAACCACAGGGTGTTAAATGATACACACACAAACCACAATGGATTAAAGTGAAGTTTTCCCTTTATTCTTTATCGTAATTTGGAATGCATAATTACATACAGTAATACGATTTGATGACTATTTCATTAATAATCGTCTGTATTTGTCGGAAATTATGCAATATTTTCTTAATAAAAGTGAATTAAGATTCAGATCAACCGCATCTATTAATGTAATTTTATTCAATCAAAATCAACCAACAAACTATAGTTAGAATCGCCCATAAATAAGCAGCAAAACTAAAACTAGAACAAAAATTACAAAATTTCTTAATTTAAAGTAAAATGGAAAAATAAATAGAAAAAAATAAAAATCCGAATAAAAGCGAACCGAAAACCCGAAAAATATTGAGTTTTTCTCTAAGCCTTATTCCAAGGCCCCAGTTAATTTTGGGTCCGTTTTAATTAATTTGTCACCTAGGTGCATCAGCCTGCACTTTATATGCTTGTTAACTTTGAATAAGTACTTTTTTATGATTATTTTTAGTTTCAATAGGTTATTCTTTAGCTCAATTTTTACAAGAAGGCTAGGTCACTAATATTTTTTAAGTGAAGTTTCTTTTTTGGGAAAATTGTGTATAATTTTAAAGGATGTAAAGATGTGTTTTTTTAAGAGAGAGAAAGAGATATATAAAGTAGGAGAGAGTTGACAAAAAAATAAAGGTGTGAGTCCTACCTCTTTGTGAGAGTGAAAGGATATAAATTGTGTCATTTAAAATGATAAATAACTTTCCCTTTTTTTATTCTACCTGAACATGATTAATGTAGTTGTGTCTATGGGGAAAAAAGTTACTTATTGTTAATCTCATGAAAGATGAATGGGATGAATTTTTGGGTCCGTTTTAATTAATTTGTCACCTAGGTGCATCAGCCTGCACTTTATATGCTTGTTAACTTTGAATAAGTACTTTTTTTATGATTATTTTTAGTTTCAGTAGGTTATTCTTTAGCTCAATTTTTACAAGAAGGCTAGGTCACTAATATTTTTTAAATGAAGTTTCTTTTTTGGGAAAAGTGTGTATAATTTTAAAGGATGTAAAGTTGTGTCTTTTTAAGAGAGAGTAAGAGATATATAAAGTAGGAGAAAGTTGACAAAAAAAAAGGTGTGAGTCCTATATCTTTGTGAGAGTGAAAGGATATAAGTTGTGTCATTTAAAATGATAAACATTTTTCCCTTTTTTTATTTTACCTGAACATGATTAATGTAGTTGTGTCTATGGGGAAAAAAGTTACTTATTGTTAATTTCATGAAAGATGAATGGGATGAATTACAAACTCTTTTGACTTTTATCACACAAGTAGTTAATGTTAAGAAAGATGTGCTGAAAAACATCAACTAAATAAATATTGCCAATAAAATAAGCAACGTTGATGCAAATTTTATCAAAAACCAATTATTCTTCATATACCATTGCATATGAAAGTGACTTCCACTACAAGAAATTTAATTTTTAGAGGCAGGTATATTTGCATTTTGAGGCAGTTCAAACCGCCTCTAAACACTTGGTTCAGCGGTTCATAAACTGTCTCGTTTACTTCCGTCGCGAGGCAAAATACAACAATTTTCACAAACCGCTGGAATAACCGCCTCTATATGACAATCTGAGGTGGTTATTCTAACCGCCTCCAAAACATATTATGAAACGATTATATTAACCGCCTCCACTATCGCCTCCAAAACACAATATGAGGTGATTATACTAATTGACTCCAAAAGATAATCTTCAAGGTGCATTGATGCCGTCATGGCTAATACGGTTCAAACCGAAGTCATTTTTACAACAGGAGATAATATTTCTTCAAAATCTACTCCTTTCTTCTGGTTGTTCTCCTCATGTTTAGTTTTATAAACTCATTTATTCTTCAGAGCTCTTCTTCCTTGAGGTAGCTCAGTCAATTCATACGTTTGATTTTCATGCAATGACTTCATCTTGTCCTACATTTCCTTCTACCACTCATTCTTGTCCGAGCTCGTCCGTGCCTCATCATAGTTCTCCATCTTTAGCAACGACAGTGTATTCATCTTGTGGGCACCTAGTAGAAGGTCATCGCACTAGTGTAGAATGTCTAGTTTGTACTTCAGGTTGAGAGTCTGACTCATTATGCTCATCTCGGACCTTAGTAACTCAGACCCCAGCATTCAGGTCCTCAACATCTTGATCTTGTTGTCATTTACTTCATTTTCTTGATTTTCTCCTGCCACTTCAACTCGAACATAAGGGACGATTTCTTCTTTTCAGACAACAGCCAAGACATTAGGCTTCAAGATATCATTGGTAGTCTCGTTCTCATGAAAGATTACATCTCAGCTTCTTACTATTTTCTTGTTGATTGGATCCCAAAGTCTGAATCCGAACTCACATCTCGGTGAACTGAGGTAAATACATTCTTTATTCTTCGTATCGAGCTTTTCCCTTTCGTCTTTAGGGATATGCACGAAAGTTCGACATCCAAATACTTTCAAGTGATCATAGGTCGCTTTCTGACATGTCCAAACTTTTTCTAGAATTTCTCCTTCTAGAGGTTGTGATGGTGAGAGGTTGACCAAGTCAACAATTGTAACACCCCATTCTAGAACTGATTTATTAACATTATGTACGACATTAAGCGCAGTTACAATCACAACAATTGAATTAAAGTACGGATAAACTTTTTTCTTTTTATTTATAAATATTTTTGTTTAAAATCAATTTCGTAATTAAAACAATTCCCATAAATGTGATTATAACTTAAACTATATGTGGAACACCTATTGCAAGTTTTATTTAGACCATACGTTGCTACCATAGTATGCCAAGTAGTCCCCTGAGACCACCAAGGCTTAAAAACTCATTTTTATTATTATTCAACACTAAACACCTCCATTTTTTAGTTGCCAATATGTTCTTCATCTTCCAATATATTATAGATCTCTTCATTACCTACACGTAGGTTCAAACCACATTCAAATCGAAGCATTATAGCCCAAGTTATGAAATTTCTACGAAACGAATGCATAACCTACTGAGCTCGGCGCGATTTGCGCCAGACCGGCGCAATTTGCGCCACGAAACAGAAGCTTTCCACACATATGACACGAACGAAAATCCTGGCGCGAATGGTGCCGGGAATGCATTTTCCCACTCTATCTTGGTGCGGTTAGCATCAACCACGGCACTAATAGCGCCAAAGTTCTGGAGATTACACATAGCCTTAGTATTTTACCTTAACTAGAGTTATACTTATCCGATTGACGCAATCTTGGTCTCGTTGGAAAGCTAAGAAAAAAGATCTATAACTTCCACTAAGACACAAGGGTCCAAATCCATCATATAGGATATGAAAAATGGACAACAAAACATGATATCTTTATTTTTACATTGATACTCAAGCTATAGGTCTTTTCCACCTAATTGACATTTTATAACTACTATGAGACATAATCCTTACAATTTTAAGACATACATTAATCAAATAGGCATCCATGCCCTTCAACCATATATACAATGAGTATAATATTCAAGTGTCTCTAATACATAATCATGGGACTTAGATACAAAACACTATGATCAGATCTTGGGCTCCCATCAACAAAAGATATACCAAGGGAGATGAGCATAGGCTAAGTCCATCAAAATAAAGCATGACACACATATAAGCAATGGCTTTCAAATATCAATCTTATACATAGGAACTACAAAATGGCATGCATAATCCCAAATGATGCAAAATCTTCATGTATAAACAAGTCCAAACATGACCACTTGCCATCAGAGGCTCCTACAACATCTTTACCTGAAAAAGGGTCCCCACAACACGGGGTGAGATATATAAATACATCTTAGTAAATTAGGGGTCCTAGGAGTATCTCTCCACACCATAGTTCACTCACAGTATAATAGCAATAGTCAGTAAATAATGCAGTAAATACATATCCATGCAGTGTGTAAAAACATCTCCAAGAGACATCCCTCGAGCTCTAATGCTGTCCTAAGGATACTTAGATGCAAAATAGTCCTACTGGCCAGCTAAACTACTAAGTATGAATTACACATTGTCATGCAACATACAAACTATAGGGAAACACCATCCTATGCCACACAAAATGCATACACATACGTATAACAAAGCATTAAACTACCCTATTGTGTATACAACACTATCAATAACCATTATCCATTATCCATTCTGTGCTTGGTGGAACAATAAAGGGATCAATTCCCAAGTTCCGAAGGCTTACATTAAAGCTCCAATTCAACCTTTGCTCACCAACAAATTTTGCAACCAGTCAACTTTGAATTCAAGCTACAACTTGCAAAATACACACCTATCCAAATGGGCTAATCAAGCTCCATAGCTTGCTCCAATGAGTGGTTATTCAAAATAGGACACAATCAACCATCCAATTTACAATTTGCTCAAAATTATAGAAAACTCACAAACCCCAAGCATGAATTTTCTAATATATTGAACAAAAACCAAATGACAATCTAAATCTATTTCTACCGTTTATTTATCATTCTTAACAACTTTTACAAAGTGCTTAAGCTTAAATCAAACCCAAACTCATATTACTCACAATGACACTATTCATCATCTTCCTCCATCAAACAAACTCCATGAAAACCAAGCTTAAGGAGTGGAAACTTACCACAAATGATTGCACAACCATGGAATGAGTGCTCCCTAAGTCCCCAAGAAGTGAAACGCTCCCAAACCCTTTCAATTTTCAAAGGGGCGAAATTTTGGGGAGAGAAATCTCACACCATAATGCTCCCCACTCAAAACCAAGCTAGGATTAAGGATGAGAGGAAGATTCTAAGTGGTTTAGGCTTTTGAATCACTCAAATCGGTTGAGAGATTATGGAACTAGGGTTTGCTCTCCAATTTGGTCTTATCTCCATCTCATTCTCTGTTGTCGACGGGAAGAAGGACGAATGAATGTGTTTTCATTAGATTTGGTCACTTAACATAGGTTAAGTGACTTTAACCGGGTATGAGCTCATCTATCTACTCAACTTCGTTTTCTTTCAAACTTTACCTAAAGGTCTGGAATATTTTTCCAGGAATATTTCTAAATGTACTTTTATATTTTGGATACTTTTTCCTACACCTATTTTCACCCCATAATTTTCACTGAGTGCACTTTTTACCTCAAAAGTGACCCAAAATCATTTAATTAGGCCCTATACTTAATTTCACTCACTAATACATGCTTAATTACTTAATTACATGTAATTTACTAATTAATTAGGCTAGGGCTATTATAACAACAGTTTTGACAGCTTCTTCTCAAAAAGAGTTCGGTAACCCGACATATGATCACATATTTCAGACCCTTGATTCTATAGTCTTGTTCTTCCTTTCAACAACTCCATTCAGCTGGGGTGTCTTAGTGGGCGTCTTCTCAAGTCTTATCCCAGTCGCTCTGCAGTAAACATCGAACCGGCCGCAGTACTACAACCATTATCAAATTAGACCACTTTAAGCTTCTTGTCAGCCTCCCTTTGAACCATTGCATGGAATTTTTTAAAGACTTGGAGTACTTGGTCTTTCGATATCAATGAATATACCCACAACTTGCGGGAATGGTCATCAATAAAAGAAATAAAATATTGAGCTCCATTAAGGGATCTCTTAAACATGGAGAATACATCGGTATAGGCAAGGTTAATAATATATATGTGCTATCCGGGCTGATCCGGTCTCACAAAAAAACTCAGTGTTGTTTTCCAGTTAGGCAGTTCGTACAGTTTTCCAGCACTTGGCCTTTCAACCTGGTCAATAATCTTTTCATGTTCAGAGTCTGACGTCCTTTCTCGCTTATGTGGCCGAGATGGTTGTGCCACAGCTCCGTGTTAGGTCCATCTCGGACAGAGTTAGCTTCACCACCATTTGTCTTTCCTTGCATCACATACAAGGATCCTTCCTTCTCGCCTCGGGCAACCACCAAGTTTCCCTTGGCCAATTTCCATCTACTTCCTTCGAAGTGATTTACTAACCCGACATTGTCAAGCTTGCCTACCGAGATTATGTTTAGTCGTATATGTCAGGAACATGCCTTACATCCTTTAGTAGTAGTTGGCACTCGACGTCCATGGTCAGGGTTAGATCACCAACTCCAATAATTTTACTTGTCACATGATTTCGCATTTCGCCACTCTGAGTCTGAAGTCATTACATTTGTAGAAGGAGAATAAACCTTTATGTGGGATGACATGGAAGGAGGCACCTGAATCAACAATCCAGACACAATTATTATAAGCAATTTTTAAAAAAATTATCCTTACCAAGAAGAAATATCTCGGCATCCGAGTTGGCAGCCACTGCAGTGGTGCTCTTGTCTTCTTTCTTCTTTGGTACAATCCGATCTGCCTAAACAATGTCATTCTTCTCAACTTTCTACAGAATATCGTGGTCAGGCTTCTTTTGGCCTGGTTTCCCACAGTAGAATCATTTCAATTCATATTTTAGCTTAGATCGACCTCTAGATATATTATGTCTATTACTACCCCGACTCTTGCTTCGACCCAGGGCATCAGACTTTCCATTATTCTTAACAATGTTTTTCTCGAGCATGCTGGTTACGCCTTGTTCTCTTATACTATATTCTTCATTCAGGAAGTTGTTAGTCACAACATCCATTGTCCGTTTTCCATCAGAAACAGAGTTACTCAAAGTCATTACTACAATATTCTAGCTTTCTGGCAGCGAGTTCAACAGTGTCAGAGCCTGCATATCATCATATTTCTTCATCTCGACTTCGGAAAGCTAATTCACAAGTCCTTTGTAGGTGTTGAGGTGTTCAATCATACTCATGTCGTCCTTGTATTTGATTATCACAAGTCGGCGAACGAGGTCTGCTTTCTTCTTGGGAGTCTTATTCTGAATCCTGGACTCCAGCTTCGTTCATAACTTGTACGCATTCGTGAACTCGGACACGTGCTCAAAGAGGATTTTGTCAATATATTTCTTGATCATGGCCACGACCTTTCGATTCAAGATTCTTCACTCCATCTCAATTTTGACAATGGGCTCATACATGTCCTTCCAGTACAAATCTTCTATAATAAGTCTCTAGTAAGTGAAATTGTTCGCGGTTAGTTTGAACATATTTCTGTCATGATTAACGCCAATATTCTCCATCTCGTCTCTTCAAAATCCTTTGAACTCAGGCTCTGATACTACTATTGGGACAAGTCGGTCCCTCAAATTAGAGCGAAAGAGAACTTAGTGTGTTGAGCTCGGAGCTCGGCAATCAAAAGTCGGCTTGTAGTCACTAGGTCGGCCTTACTTAGCGGAAATAGAAAAAATGTACAAAGGAGAGAGACAGAGAAAAACACATTTGAATTTTAACGTGAAAAACCTTCTTCAATATGAAGAAGTAAAAATCACAAGACACTAGTCCATAAAATCTTCCACTATGTCAAAAGAAAGATTACAAAGTTGTCAAACTTCTCTAGTTAACATTAAGAGGTATAATCAAGTAATACCAAATATGGTGGTAATCTCAAAATTCTCTAAAGAGGTCACTCTTGAAACTTTTCTCTAGAGGTGCTCTCAAATTTTAAGCTCTAAGCTTTCTCAAATTCTCTCTAACCTATTACAAAGGTCGTCAAAGTGTATATATAGGAGAGGGAAGAACCATCCATTTTTCTTCCAAAATCTTCCATAATAATGAGATAGTTGAAGTGGTTGGGCTGTCATGAGCCTTGCACCGAATAAATGAGAGTGCATGCCAACATTAATGGAGGAACACCACCCAACAAATTTCATCCTTGTCTCTTTACCTTTATTTGAATTCCCTCCTTAACGCTTCCTTTTGTTATGATTTTTTTTTTTTGGTAATCCCTTTTGTTATGAATTTGACGTGGCATGAGAGCTCAATTCTCTTTAAGGTCTAAGTAGTGATGATAGAAAACCTCTTTCATCAGTGCCGATTAATCACAAAGTTTGGCTGCAAAGGTATATGAGATAAGTATCCAAAATAATAATAATAATAGGGAGAGGTTATACTTACTACCTAATTTTCTTACTACTTGTTATTACCAAATCTTAACCGTTGATTTCCGTCAATCTAACGGTTGTAATTTAGGGGATCATATTTATTAATTAATTATTAATTTACAATAAATTATAACCGTTAGATTGACGGAAATCAACTGTTAAGATTTGGTAGTAACAAATATTAAGAAAAATAGGTAATAAGTATAACATTTCCCATAATAATAATAATATAATAATAATTGTTATTATTATATGAGGTTGCGTCTAGGATCATAATGAATGATGTGTTATTATGACATATTTTTTCTCTTTTAACATTTTACGCATATTATGAATTTTCCCTTTCTCTTTTTTTTTTGGTATTCATATTTTCCCTTTCTCTTTGAGATGAGATGAGAACCTACATTTTTTATTATTATTATTTCACATTGAACTTTATTAGTGAATGAGTTTATAATGATACAAAATTATGAAAAAAGTCATACAATTCATATAATATTTATTTTCTGAATTTATTATCAAAATTATTGGACAAAATGATAAGTGATGCTGAATTTTATTCGTTTATATTTTTTATTTGGTTGTTTCTAAAATTTTATTTTGAATTATTTGATGCCTGTTACTTGTTAGTACTCATTGGTACTGGTCTTTTTGAGAGAATTGGAAATGAGTACTTGTAACAAGACAGGGGCCGAATCATTGGGCCTAACAGCTTAAGAAAATTATCTTTATAGGTTCGATCTTTGAAAACTTGATGAGCACATCCAATATTATTGAAGGGCAATGCATCTTCAGGCCACCATATTACGATGGCACAAATTACATTGATTGGAAGGAGCGTATTAGGATATTTACACAATCCCTTGACTTCAGACTTTGGCTTGTGATCAAGAATGGAACAAATATTCCAAAGAAGATAATAGATGGTAAAGAATTGGACAAATCTGAAGATGAACTTGATGAAGAAGAGATGAAAATTATGGAACTAGACGCAAAAGCAAAAAATATCTTATACTGTGCCATAAACTCAGATGCCTGTAAAAAAATTTCAGTGTGCAAAACAGCCAAGCAAGTGTGGGACGAGCTTAACAAGTTAAGTGATTCTTTGATTCAAAAATTTGAAATTGATGATTGACATTCTAGTGCATGCACTGTTTATAGTTTTCTAAACTTCATTAAATAATTGAAAATTTGACATATCATGAAATAATTTATTCTTCGTATAAATATGGATTAATAAAAATAGTTCTTCATGTGTTACACTAAATTTGTACAAAATTCGTAAATTTCTTCGCTTTGATAGGGAAATGGAAATATTGGTTGTCGCCTCAACAACAGCAGAACCACAGCGCGGATTGGCCATTCCATCATCAGCTCAAAATAATTTTCCCGATCTTTGTTTTGTAGAGGAAACAAGTACGCTACTCTCTCTCTCAATCTCGTACTTAATTATTTTGTAAAAGAAAATTAGTTTTATACACTTACGTAATTAAATATATTTTTCTTAAAAATATTAAGTTCATCATATCCAATAATTAATTACATATATTTTTGTAATCGTCATTCATAATAAATTACAATTCATCTAAGTAATGTTATGGTTATGTCCTGTCCTGTGCACACATGAGTTAAAATTACAGCCTAAGATTCACGTGACCAATTTTAAATAAAAAGTTAAAATTCAACTTGTTCAATGTGAACACCGAAATCTAGACTTAGGGTGATAATAAGTAGGTACGAAAATGGGTTGGGCTGGGTCAAGTTTTGTCCCGACAAGCTCAAGCCTATCTTAAAAAAATTTCAATTTGGTATGACCCAAGCTTAGTATGAGTCTAACTGTTAATCTGATTTAACCCGTTTATAAAAAAAATAAATGGCATGGCTTAACCAGTTAGTCTGTTAATTTTTAACTTCCAAGTAGAACCGTGAATCAACTTTACAAAATACTCAAATTTTGTTGCTAAACCAAAAATCATAATTTAAACGTCCAAACAGAATCATGAATCACAACAAAACTCATACAATCTGCATTTATGTCAATTTCAAAAGTAAAATACTCAAACTAAATAACATATATTTCATCATATCCAACAAACAAATCCATACTATGTAAATTGAAATAACTACATGAATCTAACAAACACATCATGATGTTTGTAGTAAGTATAACATATCTCAAAAATCTTTTAATATATTCATATACACAATTTAACATGCTGAGATGTTGGTTCCTCGTACATAAGAAATAAAGTCAGATTTCTATTAAAATATAATCAAATATAATTAAGTTATAAATAATTGCAATTGATTAAATTTATATCTTTTGTTTTTTCTGCAAGTCATACTTATTATATTTTGTTATATTTAAAATAAACAGTACAATATAGGCCGGCATGTAGATTTATAGGCCAGACCTTGTTAAAGTGATCCTACGGTCTTTGTAACAGCCCGTGTTAACCCGGATTGTTAACATACTATCGTATTAAGACACGCTTAATTAAATTGTGCAATAACTTTTTCTTTAATTCAGTTATGACGTCATTAATCTTAGCCAACTTGATTACTTAATCAATTTCGTAAAATACTGCCTGTATGTAAATTGCAAGACAACTAACTGAACACCTCATATATAAATATAGTGTGAGTATCTAAAGTCACATGACTACAACACATAGCCTGGACCATAAATCCTGATACTTTAATACAACTTTAACTAAGAAGACAATAACAAGTCTATGTGGCATGGACAAACCTCATGCTCACCAAATAAGGCAACAATGGCCAATAATAGTCTCAACATAATATCATAATCACAGCGGGAAAACATAACAGCAGTCAACATCCAGCATGTCAGCATAACACAGATAAGTCTAACTCAACTCTGGCCTCCTGCCACCTGAGCCCTCAACATTACCTGAAACTGAAATAAGCGTCCCCAAACGTGGGGTGAGATCTCTAAACAAGAAATCTCAGTAAGGCAAGGGGTCCTCAAGGATCTTCCACCCCAAGCTCACTTACATGTGCAATATAAGTTTGAAAACAATATTTATAATATTAGTTCCAAAACTATGCAGTGCAACATATATTCATGCCATGTGTGTTTATACAGTCTACTGGCCAGAGAAATGCAGGAATACGTCTATACCCACATAAGTACAAGGAGCACCGCTTGCACCTCACCCACAGCCTCACCATCTTGTATGTACCACATACTCAGGCTTACCGTATAGGTGGACATCACATGCATATCATAAAAGCACATTGCATATAATAGCTTAACAGCATTTCCAAAACATCAAAGCATGTAACACAGCATGCATAAACCACATCCCCATGTGACATGGTGGAACCACAACATGGCTAAACCGAGGACACGAAAGCTTACCTTGCAAGCTAGCTATCCAAGCTAAGAGTCCAACCACTCTCAAGTCCAAACTCAGCAGTATCACAATCTGTTATGGACCAATAATATATCATTAATTATGCAACACAAGCATACAACTTAAAGACTACGCCTTTCCTTTATGTTTTACGTCTTAAGGCTTCCAACAAAGCCATAAGCCCTTAATCACCTGATTCTGACTTAGTTCATTAATTACAGAAGTTCAACTTCTTTAATCTAGGGTCCACAAACCCCCAATAGCTTACTGTTCACACGGCACAGCTACTGTTCTGCGAAATCCCAGGATATCTGGATATTACCAGGGACATATCCGGATATGCAATATCCGGATATCACACTGTCCATATCCGGATATAGATCCCCATATCCTGATACCCAATATCCGGATACCATATCTGGATATTCATATCCGGATATCTGTTCGACAATTATCCGGATATCTCACGACAGAATGCAGTTTTCTGCATTTCGTGAATATCCAGTTCAAAGGGTCCAACTTTAACCGATTATAGACACTGAAACATGCATTTTTAGGTGTGTTTAACCTTCCCCACCCTTAAGTTATCAACTTAGTTAAATACATGCATCAAGGTTCCATTTTTAAGCATATAAACTCAAGTTCAAAGGTGGTGATCATACCACAAGCCAAAAGCAGAGTAGATGATGCTCTTGGAGCTCACTCAACAGCTCCAAAGACTGCCTCCCCACAGTGCACGAAAATGCACACCAAGATGAGTCCTTTCTTCACAAAGGTGGCTTCTTGGAGCTCCTACAACCAAGGAGAAGCTCACAACTCCCACTCAACACCACACAGCCTCCAAAACAGATTCCACACAGCAGCTACCACTCAGAAAAGAGCACTCACCCTCTCCACAAAGCTCACACACCCTCAACCAAGTGTCTAGATGGTGAATTAAGAAGGAAAGATGAAGACTTTGCACTAAACAAGCAAAGGAGGCTGAAGAAAGGTGGTGACAGCAGTTGGCCTCCAAGTTACTCACGTAGGTGGCTGCACAATGCCCTAGAAATTTGTGCAACTAACGTATAAATAGGCATTTAAGCCTTAATGCGCAGTATTAGCCTTAATAGCAAAGCAAAAGATCTTGATCCCAAACTTTGGAATCAAGACCTACACATTTTTCTAAGATTTTTCATATTTTTATTTTATTTTTCGGAGCACATTTTCGGTACGCCCTTTTCCATAGCCAGTATCAGTTCTGGCATCAGATCACATTATTTTGACTTGAAACTTGTTTTACAAGTCCTACATAATATTGTAGTAATTATCATGTACTCGTTATAATTTTCCGGGATACTTTTCCGGTACGCATTTATACCGGGTAGCAGGACCGGTATCTGCACTTTTCTTCTGAAAAGCGACTTTCAGCATTCTTACCCACTAGTTATAATTATTAAAGACTCAAAATAATTATTCGAGTCAATTATGAAATCATTTCCTAATTATCATAATTAATTTACTAATTACCTTAATTAGCGGTGCGGGTTCTTACAGTCTTTTATTAAACAAGCTTTCTCAAAGCCCAAATCCGACTTATTTTATAAAATATACTAGATCAAGTCTGACCTGACGTAAGCCGAGCCATAGGCTGGCCGGGCCGAGTTTCACCGGTAGGTATCAGTAGGGTGAATACTACAAGGATGGTGCGATTATGCTCTGATAGTAACGTGTTTAGACTCTGAATATGAAGTGTTCACCACAGGAGCACTGTTCCAATATTTATACTTGAGATAGGGAACCGTTATCTTTGATAAGGAATAAATTATATGTTTATATTTTCATTTTGAAATTCTCAAGTCAAATTCATAAAAACAAATGAGTAGGGCGCCAATTTCTCAACCAAAAATCTTCTTTTCTTCACAAACAATAACAAGCTAACCGTAATAAGCAGCTAACCGTAATAAGCAGTAAAAAGGAAAGTATAAAGAAAGATAACACCAGTAGTTTACAGGTTCAGAAACTCAGTATTAGTGAGTTTCCTACGTCCTGGGGCCTAAAGAGGGTGAAATGCCTTCTGATTAAGTACTTTATTCAAGATCAGAGAATAAGAATCCAGAGTTTGAAGCATATAAATACAGCTATACAGTAAAGAAATAAAGGAGAAACTAATTGCAAGAAATTAACAAGACAACGAAACATGAATATAATGGACTCAAGAAACAGAACCCAGAACCGGTAAAGCAAGAATACAAAAAGATAAAGAGAACTTCCCAATCTTTACAAGTCACCAAAGGACATGTTGTTCCTTTTAAAGAACTCCCAAGCTACAGACCATGAGCTTTACCGTTCTTCCTTGCAGATTTTTCTCTTCACCAGTTTGTACACCAAACCGTAAAATCCACCGATCAATCGAACCATCTTGTTGAGATGAACAAGGTTCTCCAAAGAAGCATAGCCAGATTACCGTAAAATCCACCGATGAATCGAACCGTCTTGTTGAGATGAACAAGGTTCTCCAAAGAAGCATAGCCAGATTCACAATGATTCACTCAGTGTTTGCACAAAACACTCATGCTCACAAACCCTAGCAGAGAGCATTTCTTTTCTTCGAAAGAGAGAGAGTAAAATATCTGAATAATGAGCCATCCGTATCTCACAGCAAAGGGAACAAATATAGCATTAAGCCATCACACCAAAAACGACAGCGTTTTGGATGTGTTGCTTAAAGTACAAAGGTCCAACTTCAGCTGATTGGATAAAACACAATGGGCCACAAGTATTCACATTTGGCCCACAGATATAGAAGCCAACAGTCAAGCGAAGGGATCAGCCCAGATAAGATTTGCAAAGTGAAACAGAGAGATACATTGTTTAGGAAATAACATATATATATATATATATATATATATATATATATATATATATATGAGGATGGATATTCTTACAACCAAAATTTTCCACTACCAACTTACTACCTATCTGATCAACATTGAATCAAAGAGAGAGAATGTTAAAAAGTTTTTGAAAAAAGAGAAAATGTTGATCCAATGGTGATTAGATAGGTAGTAAGTTGGTAGTAGAAAATTTTGGTAGTAAGAATATCCCTCCTCTATATATATCCATATACAACAATTCATTTCAAATATAAGACTTTATTAGTCACAATTAAATTCCTAACCAAACTTTCATAATTAGGGAATTAAGAAAATGCTGAAGGATATTTTGTTCTTGTTACTTTTATATGCTAGCTAGAATTTGAGTAGATTGTTAAATGTTGAATGTATTTGAATTTGAAAGGCCGGTGGGTGTTAATTTTAGCTTTTTTTTCAGGGGAGGCAATGAACAATTTTCTCAATCTATGTGTGCCCCTTTACAAGTTTACTCTGGAAGGAAATTGGCCAGCAGCCAAATGCATCTTAGATCGAGATGGGAAACTCTGGCACGCTGCCATAGCAAGTGGGTTGCCTACGGTGCTTCATGTTGCATCAGGTGCAAACCATGTTCACTTTGTGGAGGCATTGCTGGAAAAACTAGACGAGGATCACATAACATTGCAAGATCTCAAGGGCAACACTGCATTCTGCTTTGCTGCTGCTGCTGGGAACATGGAAATTGTTCTCTTATTGCTTCAGAAAAATCCACGCTTGCCAATAATCAGGGGTGCAGATGGAGTTACTCCTATTCAATTTGCTGCATTGCAAGGAAGATTCGAAATGGCATGGCATTTATACGACATGACCAAAGATGTCTTCCAAGATATGGACTGGGACTTATTGTTCTTCACTTGTATCAACACTGGCAACTATCGTAAGTATAACTAAATAGTCGAAAATGAATAATATAGTACAATATGAAAAAATTATGGGTTTCTTTTGTATGCACTTAATGCAGATAAGTTATCTGCATTGAGCCTAAAACGACGTTGTTTTGAGGTAAAAATTAAGTTGATTTTGTAATTTTAATTTATTTCAGAGTTATAATAGTGTTTATAAATATAATTTTTTAATATTTTAACACCAAAATAAAATGACATCATTTTGGAAATAGAGGTAGATAATAACTTATCTACAGTGATATGATATACTTTGAAAACTATTATCAAAGTGGTATAGTTGGATTATTTTTGATCACGTGGGTTTATAAATATGATACCTCTAACTAGCACATATCACTTTTGTGGGATTCACACGATTAAAAGTGATTAAATTATGGGAAATACTATTCTCATTTTACATGAGATATGAGATAGTTATCTCATTTTGTCTCAATTCGTAAATCGCATCCCTTCTTTTTTCTTTTTCTTTTTTACTTTTTAATAATGGATCCCACTTGAATTCTCTCTATAGCATGAGATAGCTACTCTCATATAACATGAAACTCATATTCCCCTTCAACTATACCACTTTTATTAAAAAATATATTATTTTGTTAAATGTTCCACTAGATAGGGATATTTTTTTTATTTTTTTAATAAAAAGGTACACAAATATTGTTTTGTAGATTTAGCCTTAAAAATGGTGAGAGAGAGGAGCGAGCTAGCTTTTGCACGTGATGAAAACGGAGAGACAGCTTTACATCTCTTGGCTCAAAATCATAAGCCTTTGGATTCTTGCTGTCAAAGTCCAGAACATCAAGAACCCATCATGATCAACCCTGGTAATTCCTTACACATTCTCTGTTAAGTGTTAACTAGGAAAACTAAGATACGGGGCTTGAATTTTTTTACTTATGTATGTACCATACAGATTCCCCTGTTCTTTTACATGTGTTTCGTTGCAAGTAACTGAATTTTGTATTGCAGTCATGAAACAAGATGTGGTTCTTCAATTGGTTAAGTTTCTCTGGACCAAGATCCTCTTCGAAGGAAATTCTAAGTCGGAGATATTAAGTCTCATACGTGAACCTTATGAACTATTATTTGATGCTGCAGAAGTTGGTAATTTTGGGTTCTTGTCAGAGCTTATCAGTGCTTATCCTAGCTTGATATGGGATGTGGACAAAAGAAACCGTACTATAATTCACACAGCTGTCTTGAATCGTCATGCTAGCATCTTCAATCTCATACATGAAATAGGGTCCTCAAAGGATATTATAGTGACATATAAAGGAAAACATGGCAATACTTTGTTGCATTTGGCTGCAAAATTAGCACCACCAGGTCGACTTCAATTAGTTTCTGGAGCAGCTTTCCAAATGTGCCTCGAGATAGTATGGTTTGAGGTATATATATATCCCCCTTTTATGGCTTTGCATTTTCACATGGTATTATTCACACCATTATAGATGTAATTATTGAGAATAACATAAAGAGAATAAACTCAAATTTAATGTGTCAGATTACTTTTTAAATTGTTGTCAGTGATCAAATCACTCCCCATTAAATCATAGTTAAGGGTAGTTGTAAAGAACCTTGGGATACACCACCCCAAAAGCTAGCTCAAAGGGTGGGAGTGCCCAAGGCCTTACAAATGCCACGTTAGTTGTTCATCCAACCAATATGGGACTACATATCTCAACACGCCCCCTCGCACGAGAGCCCATTGGACTTGAAGAGTGGATGATGCAACAATCCCAACGTACCTGTGCTAAGAGAGTCCACAAGAGAAAGTTGGGGACAACGAGACTATGATACCATGTAAAGAACCTTGGGATACACCACCCCAAAAGTTAGCTCAAAGGGTGAGAGTGCCCAAGGCCTTACAAAGGCCACATTAGTTGTTCATCCAATCAATGTGGGACAACATATCTCAACACGCCCCCCCGCACGAGAGCCCATTGGGCTTGAAGAGTGGATGATGCAACAAGCCCAGCCTACCTGTGCTAAGAGAGTCCACAAGAGAAAGTGGGGGACGGCGAGACTATGATACCATGTAAAGAACCTTGGGATACACCACCCCAAAAGCTAGCTCAAAGGGTGGGAGTGCCCAAGGCCTTACAAAGGCCACATTAGTTGTTCATCCAACCAATGTGGGATTTCATATCTCAATAGTAGTTGTGAGGATAATCCTTGAACGTGCTTTCAGTCATAAAGGAGCAGTTTTATTACTCTTCCAAACTTGCCCTGTTAAATTGTTGTTAGAATTATTAATATAAATTATTAATGCAGACATCATTTACAAGCTGAATTTATTCGGTTAAACTGGTTACATTACATGGTAAGAGTTTGTAATCAAGTACTCACAAGTTGGAACCTCATTACTTATATTAATATAAAACTATTGCCATCACTTACCAGCATATGAAACTAGGGATGTGTATGGGTCGAACCGAATCGGATTTTTTAAAAAATCGAATCGAATTGGTTTAAATGGTTCGGTTCGGAAGTGGTTCGGTTCAAAACTGGTTCGGTTTGAAAGTGGTTCGGCTCGGTACAGAAATAGTTCGGTTCGATTTGGAACCGTTTCGAAACCGGTTGGGGTCGACCCTCCTTTGAAAAGAAAAAAAATTAAAAATTTTAAAAATAAAGTTCTAAAAATCAATTTTGTTTGGTTTGAAAACGGTTCGGTTCGGTTCAAAACCGGTTCGGTTCAAAACTGGTTCGGTTCATGAACCGGTTTTTTAAAACCAGTTATTTTAAGAACGGTCCGGAATCGGTTCATGGTTTGGTTCAATTTTTTTGGTTATTTTACACACGCCTGTATGAAACATTTTATATACATATGAACCATTTCATATGAAACATGCCAACATCATTTATTGGGTTAAATTGGTTGCATGGTAAGAATGACCTCGTTGCTGATATTGATATAAAATTGTGGAAATCACTTACCAGCATATGAAACATTTCATGTACATATGAACCATTTCATGCGACAGGAGGTGAAGAAGATAATGCCACCATCTTTGATAAAGATGAAAAATTCTGAAATGTTAACTGCACGTGAATTATTCACAAGGGAGCATGAAGAGTTGCGGAGAAATGCAGAGTCTTGGATGAAAAGCACTGCTGAGTCTTGTATGCTTATTTCAACAGTCATTGCTACAGGAGTGTTCTCTGCTGCAATTACCCTGCCAGGTGGAAACAAAGATGAAACAGGAAAACCAAACTTTTTAGGGAAACAATCGTTCCTGGTATTTACAATATCAGATGGAATTGCTCTTGTCTCATCTACAACTGCAGTATTTATATTCTTGTCTATTCTTGTCTCACGTTATGCAGAGTATGACTTTTACAAGTCACTGCCCTTGAAGCTAGTATGTGGACTCATAACGCTTTTCATCTCCATAACAAGTATGATGATAGCATTTGGCAGTGCATTCTTCATAACCTACAGCTATGGTTTGAAGTGGATTCCTAGATTTATTGCAGTGCTTGCGGGTCTACCTATACTTATATTTTTCGTTCTGCAATTTTCTCTATGGTCAGATATCATCTACTCCACCTACTACTGCAAGACTCTGTTCAAGCCTGGTAAAAGTATGATTTATGTACTTGAGAATGAGGAGTAGAGGCATTGTAATAAAGAGTCATATTTTGTTTTCTTAAAAAAAGTAGTAGTGACTGTGATCATTATCTGTGAGAGACAATGTGTTGTTTGGACAGGTTCATAAAATAGAAACAATGTTACAGTTCTTATTATGAGGTATTTGGAGTTTAGTTTACTTTGATTTAGCTTTGATGTAACCAAATTTATTGTTTCTTTTATGGGGAAAATACTTATTCAGTTGATGTAGAAGTATTTTCCCCTGCAGCTGACTCAATTTTGTTTTTGTTTAATATTTTTTTTAAATAAAAGATATGGTTAAGTGCATATTTTTTTGGGAAAAAATTATTCTTATGTTATATATGATAACTTTCTCTCCTTCGCACTTTTTTTTTTTATTTTTATTTTTCAGATGGTGGAACCACAAATTTGTCTCTATGATATAATATAACTTATCTTCTTTAACATGAGATTAATAAAACCCATTTTTTTATTCTCTCTCTGCTACATATCCTCAACTTCTACAGTAACAACAAAAGTTACAAACCCTTCTTTTATATAGCAAATTGATTGGTTTGCTTCTAAATGGATAACCAAACTACATTAAATCTTAATTGGTTTGGTGCAAGTACTTTTTCATCAATTAGTGTTTTTTATTGGAGCACAAATTTAAATTCATTTATTTGTTTCATTTCGATCACGATATCAAAAAATTTGCAAAAGAAGCATGATTAAGATTTAAATAAAATAACTTAAAAAGTTTCATAAAAATAATAAGTTGAAACGTAATCATATGCAAGTATGTAGGCTCTAGCAAATATATAATTATTTATACTAATTAAAGGAAATGAATAAACAAATTAATATAAGATGTAGCATCTATCAGAAACTGATGAATTATACAAAACATGCGATCTTTCCCCTTCTAGAAAATATCAGCTTTCAATCATGGTCCCAGAAGTTCCACATAAAACTGCAACACAGTGAATTAGAATGAGAAGAATCAAGCAGGTTTTTTAAATTCATTACAACAAAAGGATGTCATAATAGTTAATTGCAAATGGCCGGAAACGAATTCATTACCTGGTAATTAATGGCGTGGATTCGAGGGAGTTTCCGAGTAATTGATGATGATTTAGACAAACATTTATATTTGATGTCTTTCCTATATATTTTCCGATGATTTTCGGTTTACTAATTGATGAAAATACAGCTTATGAGATGAAAGATATTGCTTAAGCAACAAGTATTGTTAAGGTCATAAATCAACTAATTCTGATCTGAATGAGAGAAAGTCAATGATTTCAAATTTTCAGCTGCGTGGTTATGTTATGCTCCTTCATTTTCCTAGAACGTAACAGGAATATTACCATCCCCGCTTAGCACACGCCATTATTCAGCATGTGTGCAGAGCGAAAAACGGCGTCGTTCTTCTAAACAAGCAACTTGTTAGTCCTTCATTGACACATTTACTATCTGTTAGAGAGTTAATTATTTATTAGGTTGTGCATGATTTTAATTAAATGTAGAACAAATACTTATTGATAATATATTTATTTATTTTCAACTTTGAAAGATAAAACTTATGGAAAAGTGTATATTATTCTACAGGATATAAAGTTGTGTCATTTTGAGTGAGAGAAAGATATAGATAAAGAGCGAGAAAGAGTAGACAAAAAAAGTGTGGATCTCATCTCTTTATGAGAGTGAAATAATATAAGTTATATTATTTAAAAGGAGAAACACTTTTCCCAAAATTTATATTCGTAAAAACTAGCTGGTTTCTTAGCTCTTGGTTAGTACCATCTTCCGCTAATGAGTGGAGCAAAAAACTCAATATCAGTTGGGTAGATTTCTAAGCATGGAAAATATCCTTGTCAGGTTGCATACAAAGACAATGCAAGCTTTTCTATGATCCAAAATTAAATGACAAAACCTCATCTCAGCCGTTGGAAAGCCAAGAAAAAGCTTTTCGACAATCTCATACCATGATCATGAGTTGACTGAGTTGAGACCAATGTTATTAAACTCGTCCGGATAATTCGATCGAGGTACTAGGTCACCAGTTTAACCGATGGGTAACTGATTCAACCGCATAACCCGATAAGTATATGTAAATATATAATTTATATTAAAAAAATTATAAATATACTTAAATACTTGTAAAAAAATATATACCAATTTCAAATATTTTAGTACACAAATAATAAATTATACCTTATTGTCCAATAAAAGATCAATCAAACATATAATATTTGTGATACTAGTGTTTCAGTTCAGTAAACGACATCTCTAACTATAAATCAAATCGAAATTCCCAGCATATTGCATAGTGTTGTAGGTACATAATCTATGTAAGTTAATAAGCTACAAATCACTCAATTATTTCAAAATAAAATAAACCATTTGTGTTTGAGAGAAAAAAGTAAAAAACATTAATTTACGAAAATCAATTAGTTTTTTTTATAGACAGGGCCGGGTCACCGGTTTTTACGAAAATCGGCCGGGTCGCACCGAGTCACACCGGTTCTGTAACATGACCAGTCCAATATGAAAACCGGACCGGTTCATCGGTTTTCGGATTTACCCGGCCGAGTCGGTCCGGTTTTTATAACATTGGTTGAAACAGATGAATTAATGGGATTAATGTTTCTCATATTATAGAAGATAATTTTTTTCTTACATATATATATATATATATATAAAATACGTGGGACCCATATAAGACCATTTGAGGAGAAGAAAAAAAAAATTATGTGTCTTATATACTTTTATATATATATATGAAATAAAATTACCTTCTATAACATTAAAAATATAATCCCCAAGCCACTAGGATTCAAACCTAGATATATGTCACTATTATTGTATAAAAAAAATATTAATCCCTAAATAAATAAGAGATAATAAATTTTAGTATAAATAAAATATTAAACAAAGCAAGCTTACCAAAAAAGAAAAGATATTAAACAAAGCAAATAAAAGTGAGTACGACATCCGATATGTGGTGACCCACAAGCTATTAATCATATTATAACTTAGTAGTAAGTTGAACAAAAAAGTACAACTTGAGTATTTTGTATTTTACTTTCAATGAATACTACATTAGTACTATCCACTATCGTTTTCAATTTTCTTATTTGTAGTTTAATTAGCTGTTTAAATTTTACTCGGTGACTATGTATGTTACAAAGTTTGGCTTTAGCGTATCTCCAAAAAAAAAAAAAATTTGGCTTTAGCAGATTTTTTTTACTTTTTATCTTAACGACAGCGCATGGAAATAATACTTCTGTTTCACATAAATTCATAATTTACATTCGTTCCCTTGTTTTATGTGGTTAATTTGTTTTAAAATAGGAAAATGGTAGAAGTGCAATAGACAGTACAGTTTTACCTCTTATAAATAATGGGTAAAATATGTGTCATTTTAAATGATGTAAATTTATGTCATTTTAAAAGAGAGAAAGAGATAGATAAAAAAGGAGAGAGTTGACAAAAAAAATATGGGTCTCACCTCTTTATGAGGGTGAAAGAATATAAATTGTGTCATTTAAAAGGATAAATATTTTTGCCATAAATAATTAACCATTTGTTACGCATGTCTTCCTTAACACAAACAAAATGGGTGCTAAGACAACCTGTGACGTGGCGGTCGTGGTCGTAGCCGTAGCCGACATCCAATGTGTCATGTAGAGCACGCAGACAAGTCATTTATTTCCTCAAACCTTTGACAATCTTAAAATAAAACATTAATTAACAAGAAGCCGCGAAGGGATAGAAATAGACAATCTTCAGATTGGGATGCTCTGCCTCGTTGGCAATGTAACCGCGGAAATATGCTTGTGTCCGAAGTTTGCTCTGTTCAATTCACATTAATTACTTGGTAAGTTCTTTTTTTTTTTTTTTTTTAATAACTTGGTTAGTTCTTCAACAACACGCATCTATGTCTTCTTCATAGCTATAAATAGTACCTTAGGCCAGACCACTTTCACCAAAATTCAAGACAGAACACCAAGCAACATTGCCTGTAACAACATTTCAACACCAACACAATCATGAGCAGTAAAGGTACAATTAGCATCCAAAAGGTTCTGGCCCCCACGACAAGGCCACCTCCTGGAGGCAGTAGCTCCAAATCTTCATCCTCTGGCACTCGGTTGCCAACTATTCAGAAGGTGTTTTCAAGGAAGGGTTGATTTTAAGAATCGATCCTCTTATGTGTGACATATGTCATGTAACACGATTTCAGCTTCTCATAGACAAATTAACGGTTATGGATAATTATCCATAACTATTGATTTATCTATAAATGATTGAAATTGTTTCACATGACCTTATGTCACATTGAAACGAGAAATAGTGGGAAGAATTAAGAAGAACAGTAGCATGTTTGAGGAAGATATTATACTTATTTTCTATTATTAAAAAGTTTTTTTGTTTATGTATTTATTTATTCATTTATTTATAAGATTTGTAATAAAGTAAAATTTGTTATAAAATATTCATGTGGATGACTTTTCATATGCATTATTATGTGACTGGCCTTTTGATTTCTCATTACTTGTGAGGTATCATGTAACCATCACACGAATAGTGTGTTGAATGTAATTATTTCTAAAGTTCTGTATAAATACATGATTCATATGAAAAATGGGATGAGTAATGGATTCAAAATATGGTGGTATTCTAATGTTTTGCCTTAACTTCATGCTTTCATATTCTTATATATATTTTCTCTTTTCACTTTCTTCTCTCTATTTTCTCCCTTTATTTTATAACAAAATTTATATTATTATCTACTTATTCTTATTAGCATAAAGAGCTTGTCATTTGTCAAGTTCAACTATAGTTTCTTTAGAAAAGAAAAACTAACAACACATTTATTTCAAATTAGTTGGCGTAGATAATGGATGAACCCAAATAAAAGAAATAAAAATTGAGAGAAATAAATAATAATAATAATAATAATGGATGATTATGATAATTGTGATGATGATGACGACCATAAATAATAATAAATTAAAAATACATAAGTGTAAATAATAAATAAGATGAAAAAATAAAATGGAAAAATAAATTAAAAGTAATAAATAATAAATAATTCTCGGAAAATAGAATTGAAAAGGAAGTATGAAACATAGGAAAATAAAATCTACCCCTTCATAGTGTTAAAAAAATCTATCTACTTTTTCCTAGTATACATTATCCATCAATCTATGTCCTCCCGGATTGAATCTTATTTAAGTACTAAGAAAAAGTCTCTTAGCACAATATCTTTTCAAAATATCTTTTAGTATTGTCAAAAACTTTAGGACGTGTTTGGTATACAGTATAGGAAAAAGCCTGATAGTATAAGACCTGATAGTATAAGGTCTTATTGTATAAGACCTGATTAAATTTTAATACTATTCAGTGTTTGATATAATATTGTATAAGATAATATAATCCAATATTTGGTAATCAACAGTATAATATTAGATAGGATAAAAAAAATATTTTTGACAAAAATACTGTTTAATAATGAATTTATATAATTCTTCCAAATATATCAGATGATATTAATTTTTATAGAAATCTGATGATTAGTGTGCCCAGAAAATATATTAACTTTTATAAAAATAAAAATCCCCAAAATTTAAAAAAAATTATATAATAAAAAATTATTTTTTATTTTAATATGCTAATATTAAAATAATATATCAATTCTTGAGAATTGCATTGGTTAATATATCAACCCCTTATTAGGCCTAATCCTACCCTCCGAAACCTGATTAAGTTATAAATCATTTTGATGTATAAAGGGATCCTGCTGTATAAGCTTATACTATATGAGGTCACACCGAACAACTAAAAATTGATATAATGTATATTATGTAATGTGTATTCATAGACCGGCTTTGGATTTGAATGTGAGAAACCGTCAAATGTTTTTGAAACTTTGAAATGAATTGCTGAAGAAATTTAATGTGCAGCTGCATGGTTACATTCCACAGTTTACCATGAACGTAATAGGAATATTACAATCAGCGATTTGCACACGAAATTTGTTGGCCCCCTTCAATGCTAAAGTCTATTTGAGGGGTTTTCCTAAAATACCCCTAACCATAATTTCCATTTCCTCTATAAATTCTCATTAGTTGGGGTGGAGGCCAATGTTAGATTGAGAGAGAAAATTTGAGAGAAATTTGTGATTGTTTGAGTAAAGCTTTATGTTCTGCATTTGAGAGATCTCTAGGGAGAGTTTGAGAGAAACATCTCTAAGGTAGTTTGATTATCACCATTGTTAGAGAGGTTGTGTTAACCACCACTTTGGTACATTTGATTCTTTGTAACCATTATTTTCATAATGAATTTTTGATCTGGACTAGGTCCCGTGGGTTTTTACTTCTTTATTGGAGAAGGTTCTTCACACGTTAAAATTTGATTGTGTTCTTCTCTCTCCTCTTTGAGTTTTTAATTTTTCCGCTGCGCAGTCCGACCTAGTGATATTCAGGCTGAGATACTGCCAAGATCCGAGATCCGAGATGCGGATCTTGTTAATTGACTTCCGCACAAAAAACCACAAAGCTGCAACAAAATTTTCAGCATGGGATAAAACGGTGTCCTTCTATTAAACTTGCAAATTGTTTTCCCTCCATTGCCACTTTTACCCTCTGGTATGTTTGTCCTTAATTCCTTATAATATCTAAGGAACAAACAGTTTCTGTTGGCAAGACAACAAATACGAAGAAATTTTTGATATTTATAGTATTTAATGAAGATTTCAAATTTTAAATTTTCAAGATATGGATTTTATTTTGTAGAGACTCTATTAAATATTTGAAGATATTTCAAACCTCATTGTGTTAAGGCTTTAAATCCCTCTCAAATTCCAATAACTTACATTTTTTTCTCTAAGTAATACAGACAGTTTGTTTCTCATGTTTCCTGCCAAAATGATGCATTCAACACTAACAATTTTAGTTTGGCTACTTTTTTATTTTAAAAAAAATAAGATTGCGTGGAAATAATTGTTTTTGCGCTAAGTACTTTTTTTCTTTTTACTTTTTTTGGTAGGATCGATATATATAATTTGAGTGATACATATGAAAATACTTTTTAATGAGTGAATAAAAATTAAACCCTTAGATTTTTTTCTATTTGTATTTCTTAATTTTAACATTAGCACGCAACTCTTTTTCATTAAAATTCTCATACGATTAGATGTGTATCCAAGTATTGCATGATGAATTTATTATTATCACCATCACTTTCATTCGAAATTACTTAAGATGGTAGTTGATGAAAAAAAATAAACAAATAAGAGAGAAAAAATAAATAAACAAATTTATTATGAGAAGAAAATAAATAATGACTGACTGATTATAATCTACATGATATTTATTTGAATCAAAACAGAAATATGAACCAACCTAATTAAATGACTGAACATTGAAAAGCTACTAGGATTAAAGTAACATGGGCAATGTTCACCACATCTCTTCACGCTAATATTGAATACTTCATGATACTTCGGTAATGGTGCGAAATTATTTCCTCCCTGCAAAGGTCTTTTGTGTCGTTGGGAGTTGAGTCCCTGCTTTAGGGCTACCTCCCTGAGAGGGTGGCTTAGTAATTGGGCAAAGAACGTTCTTAATGTTTATGTTTTGAGAACTCGAACTCATGATGCTATGTAGCAGGTAGACAAGCTCTGTTTTATCAGAGAAACGATAATCTATTTTTGGAATGAGTCTTGAATAATGAGGAAGGAGGACGACATTGTTAGCGTATTTACAATGTAAGAAACTCCAGATTCCAGTGAGTTTCCAAGCAATCCATGGTGGTTTATGTAAGAACATGCACCGCTAATTAAAGTAATTAGCGAACTAATTATGTTAATTAGGAAATAATTTCATAATTGACCCTAATAATTATTAATGGGCTTAGATAATTATATTGAGTGAGTAAAAAATGCTGAAAGTCGCTTTTCGGAAGAAAAGCGCAGATACCGGTTCTGCTACTCGGTATAAATGCGTACCGGAAAAGTATCCCGGAAAATTATAACGAATATATGATAATTACTAGAATATTATGTAGGACTTGTAAAACAAGTTTCAAGTCAAAATGACGTAATCTGATGCCAGAACTGATACTGGCTATGGAAAAGCGCGTACCGGAAAGGTGCTCCGAAAAATAAAATAAAAATATGACAAATCTTAGAAAAATGTCTAGGTCTAGAATCCGAAGTTTGAGATCAAGATCTTTTACTTTGCGATTAAGGCTAATACTGTGCGATTAGTGGCTTGTGCCTATAAATAGGCACATTATGAGGGCACAAAACCCTAGGAACACATACCAAAACGTGGAGGCTGCAGCTGAGGGAAGAAAACACTGTTCCATTGACTCTCCTTCACCCTTTGAGCTTCCTTTGCTCTTCTTCTTCTTCTTTTGGCCTTGATTATCACCTTTCATGCTTGTTTAAACACTTGTGAGGGTGAGAGTGAGCCTTGAGACTTCATTGTGGCCATCATTCTGAGTTGAGAAAGCTGTGTGTGTAGTTAGTGAGCATGAGTTTGGAGCTTTAGTGATGGCTACCTTGTGGTAGTCATTGTGAGCTTCAAAGTGCCTTCTTGTGGTGCAAGAACCCACCTTGAAGTGCCATTTTCGTGCTCATACTTAGGCTGAGTTTGAAGTGTCTTGAGAGGGCTCCAAGAGCACAACTTGCCTCTGTTTTGAGCTTGGGTAAGTTATCTCACCATGATCATGAGTTTATGATGCTTAAAGTTGATGTCTTGGCCATGTTTAATGAGTAAACAAGAGGGTATAATGTATATGAACCTAAAATGGATTAAAGATGCATGCTTTAACGTGTACATGTGTTAAAAGTGGGATCTTTGGGTTGGAAATTCACGAAATGCAGAAACTGCATTCTGTCGTGAGATATCCGGATATTTGTCGAACAGATATCCGGATATCAGTATCCGGATATTGATATCCGGATATGGGATCTGGGTATCCGGATATGACATATCCGGATATGTCCAGTGTGATATCCGGATATGGCATATCCGGAAATGCCCCTTCTGATATCCGGATATCCTGGGTTCTGCGCAGACAGTAGCTTTACTGTATGAACAGTAAGTTATTGGGTGTGTGTGGACCCTAGTTTAAGGAAGTTGAACTTCTGTAATAAATGGACTAAGTCAGAATCATATGATTAAGGGCTTATGGCTTTGTTGGAAGCCTTAAGACGTAAAACGTAAAGGAAAGGCGTAGTCTTTAAGTTGTATGCTTGTGATGCATTAATATTGACTTGTTAATGGTCCATATCAGATTGTGATACTACTGTTTGTGGACTAGTGAGTGGTTGGACTCTTGGCTTGGATAGCTAGCTTGCAAGGTAAGCTTTCGTGTCCTCGGTTTAGCCATTTTGATGTTCCACCATGTCCCATGGGGATGGGTTTATGCATGCTGTGTTACATGCTTTGATTATTTTGGAAATGCTGTTGAGCTGTTTATATGTAATGAGCTATTATGATATGCATGTGGTGTCCACCTAGACGGCAATCCTGAGTATGTAGCACATACAAGATGGAGAAGCATGTGGGTGAGGTGCAGGTAGTATCCATGTACTCATGTAGGCATAGACGTATTCCTACATTTCTCTGGCCAGTAGATTTGAAAGCACACATGACATGATTAATTGCTGCATCGCATGATTTTAGAACTTATACTGTAATACTGTTTTTAGAACTTATATTACACATGTAAGTGAGCTTGGGGTGGAGACTCCTTGAGGACCCCTTGTCTTACTGAGATTTCTTGTTAGAGATCTCACCCCACGTTTGGGGACGCTTATTTCAGGATCAGGTAATGTTGAGGGCTCAGGTGGCAGGAGGCCAGAGTTGAGCTGATTGATGATATGCTGACTGCTGTTATGTTTTCATATTGTTGTTTATGTTTTCTGCTGAGTTTATGTTATGACTGCTATTGGGCCTTGTTGCCTTATTTGGTGAGCATGGGGTTTGTCCATGCCACATGATTGCGTTATTGTCTTTCTAATTATGTTGTAATTAAAGTATCAGGATTTTGACCCAGGCTGCATGTTGTAGTCCTGTGGTTTTTAGATACTCACTTGATATTTATTTATGAGGTATTCAGTTAGTTATCTTGCAATTTACATACAGGCAGTATTTTTATGAAAATGATTAAGTAATCAAGTTGATTAAGTAATCAAGTTGGTTAAGTTAATGACGTCATAATTGAGTTAAAGAAAAAGTTATTCCGTATTTTAATTAAGCGTGGCTTAATACGAAAGTGTGTTAACAATCCGGGTTAACACGGGCTGTTACAGTTTACAACAGAATTTCTGTTTCATTTATGGATTTGGTGTTTGTCATTTTAAATGACATAAATTATGTCATTTTAGGAGAGAGATAGACACATACAAATAGAAATCATGGGAGAGGTATACAAAAAAAAAAAAAAAAATCATGGGAGAGAAAAAGTGAGTGATTTTTTTAATTTAAAATTTAAATAAAAAAAATTTATTCTGTGTCTATCTCTTTTAAGATGACATAACTTTATGTCATTCAAAATAACAAACATTTTTATGTGCTTCTTTTATTAGATGTTTTCCTATGATTTTGGACTAACAAAACGGTAAAAATAACCTGGCCGTTTAAGTTGCTTGAGCAACAAGTAGTGTACAGGATTTGCATATTGGCTTCAGATTTCAATGAGAGAAATCGTCAAAGATTTGAAACAGGTGCATGCTAATGCTCCTCCATTTCCCAAGAACGTAACCTGAATATTACAAAACACGCTTCTCACACGCCATTTTGGATATATGGCATAAACGGCGTCGTTCCCTTATCACCGTAGTGTTTACGTAAATTGTCCGCGAAATTTTATAGCAAATACCACATTTAATATATTTCCTTATAGGGTTATGCTTATCTCATTTTACATGAGATAAGCAACTTTCCTACACACAAAAAGGGGTTGGGTCCTACGCACAAAAAGGAGTTGGGTCTCACCACTCTTTTCTCTCTCTCCTCTTATACGTGATCTTACTTATAGTTTTATTTCTACAACATGAGAACATGAAATAATTTCTTTCCTACAACATAAGAAAAATATATCCATTCCTTCTAATATTGAAACCTTGAATGTATTCAAACATATAGCTAGCTACTCCCCGTCTAACGCAAATCAAAGCCGCGTGAGGATACGTTTTTAAACGATATTTCCATGAAAATTAAGTGAAAATTAACCCCAAAAGAACGGATAAGTGCACAGCACGACCCATTTTCTACTTAGTCGTCAAATTGTATAGCTTTAAATAAATCAAATGTATCTTTGCCGTCCATGCATGCATGGAGTTTAATTTGGGTTTGTTTTCAAAATGTCTTAACTAAATTAAAAATGTAGATTCCCTGTTAAATTCTATCAAATTACTTGGTAAGTTCCTTCTTTCAATGTCTGGCTTCTATTTTTCTTTATAAATACACATATTTGGGTATTGGAATTGCAGCATCCGAAGACACCAAAGTGAAACAAATCGTTCCTTAGCAAAAAAATTAGTTTTATTTTTCCAAAAACTCTTTATCAGGATGAGTTCCAGCAACACCAACGTTCAAAAGGCTCTTTGTCCTACAAAGCCTCCTCCTCCTCCGGGTAGTAACTCAACTTCTTCAAAGGCACCAAATACGAAGGGGATATTTTATCCCAAGAATAGATCATAGATGATTTCATATAAGGTATTTATGATAATCACGAATATAATGCCCTTTTAATTTCCTTTAGTTCAAAATAAGGATCATGTCTTTAGCTTTTAATTGGTTTGTATACAATAGTTGAGTGTCTCGCTTATTTCGTATTTATCTTCATGCAGGTTTATGGGACCAATATTGGAATCAATAATTGATACTGAACGAGAAGGGAAGCATGCTGCATGCTATAGCTAGTTTACCATAGTCATTTATTGTTTCTTAATTTGTTTGTTCCTAATTGTTCTTGTAATTAGGGTTCCAGTATGTCTGCTTCGAATAATGAAGATTACAAGTGCGTCATAGTTCATAACATATATTTAAGTATAGCAACTACTTTGAGTCATTTTTAGTTTGTGTTCTTTGTAGTCATACAAATCAAAGTTGAGCAATAAAGTGGCATGTAAAACCAAAGTTCAATGAGTTATTTTTCTCAACCCTAAATGTTTGTAATCATATACATCATTTTACTCTATGGTCCTCATTTAATCATTCTTAAGATTTTGGGTTAAAACGTGGCTTATGTCACTCGTTGTGGTGGATTATCGGGCCTTACCGGCCGGTCTATTTTTGCTAAGACTGAATTGAAGTCCGGATGTGAGAAAATATTGAATTGAATTTTATACTCAAGACGGATTTATGGTTCTGTATTCACCGCATTTTTTATTCCGTTGTAAGATTTTTTATCTTTGTTTAGGGATTTCAAAAAGCTCGGCGTTATCATAAAATAATGACAGGAACTTCACCTATGGTTAGAGAATTAAAATTGAGTTAAATCTCGAGAAAACACAATTATAAGCTTTCCGGAACATCCTACAAATGCTCAAATTCATATTCGGTAACTAAAGTTACAGACAGCAACTCAAAATCAAATGAATTCTGACAACAAATGCAACGGCAATAAATTTGAGCTAGCTTCAAGTTCTTAAACATCAAGCTTTTTAAGTAACCATCTCACCACCAAAAAACATAACTTGTCAATTGATTACTTCAATGATTTTTATATTATATATCTCTAACACATCCACTCATATCATTTTGGACTTGAAGAGTAGGTGTTACACGGGCTAATTGTTTTTTTGTTCTATCATATGTTGACTTAATTTTATTTGAAAGTGTGGGTAATGATGATGGAACTTGTGACCCTGGATCAATGGAGGAACTAGAAAAATTTATTTGTCTGCATATTTAGTGACGGGGTTCGGAGGTAGCATTCCTGACAATTTTTTTTTTAAATACATTAAAAAATAAAAGAATATAAAAAAAGAAAAAGAAAACTATTATATAGGTTCGCATAATAGTTTTCTTTTGTATAAAAATATATTTAATTTAAAAAATATATATTAAAACTTCTATTGTATTTCTTTTGGAGTTTAATCATTACTTTATCTTTTTAACTTTATCATAACTTGACATTGCGCATGTACTTCGCATTTTCTTTCTTTTACTCATTGGGTCAGTTCATAAATTAGTGGGAATTAAAATTAACCAAATTAAGACATGTTATATGATAAAGGGTGAAAAAGAAATTTTTAAATGCATTAAACTATTTTTGTGTCTGCACTTGCCCACATGGTTGCCCATGTGGGTCCGTCGGTGCTTAGGTTAGTAAGTAAAGAATCATTTTAACTCAAAAGCTTAAGTTAGTAAGATTTTTATATTTCTTTAACAAAATCAGACTTTCAACTAAGTTATAGGTATGCTTATAAGCTTAGAAGTTCAAAGTGGTGGAAACTGTAAATTGTGATTGACAACAATCACCCAACCGTGCTTTATTGTTTTTGCGCTACGTGATTTTTTCCTTTTTACTTTTGTGGTACTTAAGATTGATTTTATACGAGGGATACATATAATTTGAGTGATATGAAATCAATTTTTACTGTGTGAATAAAAATTAAACCCTTACATTTTTTTCTATTTGCATTTCTTTTAACAAAACCACACAACTCATTTTCATTAAAATTCTTATATGTTAGATTTGTATCCATGTATTGCATGATGAATTTATTATTATCAACGTTGTTGCAACTTCGACAAGTGCACCAGTTGTACAAGTAATAAAGTGGTAAAAGTAAGATTGTCGACCCCACGAAGACCGATTATCAAGCAATAAATTATCTAAGTGGATAATTTTAGTTATATTTGTAATTGTCGTAGACTTCAAATGTTATTGGTCACCTAACTTATATTTTTCGTCTAAATAATAAAGACAAACAAAAAGAAATTTTACTTAAAATAAAATATATATTTTTTTTTTGCATGGACATATTTGTTTTTACACTAAGTAATTTTTTTTTTTTGGTACGTAAGATTGATTTTATACGTGGGATTTATATAATTTGAGTGATGTAAAAATACTTTTTTTTTTGATAACATGTAAAAATACTTTTTATCATGTGAATAAAAATTAAACCCTTAGATTTTTTATATTTGGATTTCTTTTAACAAAACCACGCAACTCTCTTTCATTAAAATTCTTATATATTAGATTTGTATCCATGTATTGCATGATGAACTTATTTCAAAATTACTTAAGACGGCGGTGGGTGAAAAAAATAAATAAATAAGAGAGATAAAATAAATAAACAAATAAACAAATTTATTATAAGAAGAAAATAAATGACTGACTGGATGATAATCTACATGATATTTATTTGAATACCAACCTAATTAAATGACTGAACATTAACAAATAAATAGTTGTTGTAACTTAATTAAAGTAACATGGCCAATGTTAATTAACCACATCTTTTCGATCACACGAATATTGAATATACCTCATGAAACTTTGGCAATGGCGTGAAATTATTTTCTACTTGAAAAGGTCTTCTGTATCGTTGGGAGTTGAGTCCCAGATTTAGAGCTACCTCGCTGAGAGGATGGCTTAGTAATTGGGCAAAGAATGATCTTAATGTTTATGTTTTGAGAACTCATGATGGGGCGGAGCCAGCCCAAACGTTTAGGTGTTGCCAACAAATTTTAACCTATCAAATTATTAAGATATTTATTGTAATTAAATAAATTAATCAAAAAAATAATTATTATGAATTCTAGCATAGTTATTTAAATTATGTATTAAATAATAGGGTTTTATATTTTTCATTCAACATGAGAATTGAATTCTCTTGTTGTAGAGACAAAAAGCATGTGAGACCCGTATGTTAGAAAAAAATTATGTGTAGAACCCACGTTGGCACGAAAATCGAAGGGTGTGTAAGAAAATTCAATTTCTCATGTTAAATGAGAATTATAAAACCCTAAAAAATATCACATAACATTGAAAATTCAAATGAACAATCGTCAATGATTGTGGGTTCGCTTTTTATATAGTCATTGTAGATAAGTTATCTGCAGTAAACCCAATACGACATCGTTTTGGGACGAAAATCATGGTGTTTTTATAATTTTAATTTATTCTAGGATTATTATAGTCTTCATAATTATAATTTTTTAATTTTCAATCCCAAAACGACGTTATTTTGAGAGTAAATGCAGATAACTTATATGTAATAAGTGCAGAAATATTTTTCTGAATGATTATATATCAAAGCAAACATATAAAAATGCACTAACCTTTTGGATAAGCATTTCAAACATAAGAATTTCCCTTTCCTCCCATAAGGATATATAATAATTTTCTATAAATTTCACTCTATAATTGAGATATTAAAAGCATACGGACAACATTTAGAGTCAAAGTGATTCTCCTTCATTATACTTTTCTATTTACAAAGAGAAAGGATATTCTTACTATCAAAATCTTCCACTACCAACTCACTACCTATCTAATCACCATTGGATCAATATTTTCTCTTTTTTCAAAAATTTCTTAGCATTCTCTCTCATTGATTCAATGGTGATTAAATAGGTAATAAGTTAGTAGTAGAAAATTTTGGTAGTAAGATTATCCTTCCTCATTTACAAAATATATTTTTGTTTGATTCTTCCATCTTTTCATTTCATAAGCCATTGCTATTTCATTCAATCGAAGTCTCGAAAAGCTAGCAAGTTGTGCAACAAGTCAGATAAAAAAAGGAACAAATGAGAGAAATATGATTGCAATTGTAAGTCACAAATTAGATTTTAATTTGTGAATCAGGCGAAAGGATTTGGGTATTAGGTTTTATTTTTCTGATTAAAAAACATAAATATAATTATATTTATTTAGGTGGTGCCAAATTATAAATTTAATCATTATTAATTATACTTAATTATATATTTACATATAATAAATAAAATTTTTTAAAACCAAGCAGGTGCCGCCTCGGCACCTGCTGGCATAGGAGTGGCTCCGCCACATGATGTTAATTAAGTAGCAGGTAGCAGCTTCGAATTGAGATCAATCGACAAAGCTTGTTTTATCAGAGAAAAGACAATTTCTTTTTTGAAAGAGGAAGCGTGACGATAGTGCTTTCTATTTATAATGTAAAAAACTCTCAGTGAGTTTCCGAGCAATGCATGGTGGTTTACAACAAAATTTCCGTTTCATTTATTACATGTTTCCCTATATATGATTTTGGACTAACAAAAACGGTAAAGATACAGCTACACTGTGGACGGTTTAAGTTGCTTGAGCAACAAGCAGAGTACACGGTTTTGCATATTGGCTTCTGATTTCAATGAGAGAAATCGTCAAAGATTTGAAGCAGGTTCATGGTAATGCTCCTCCATTTCCCCAGAACGTAACATGAATATTACCGGCCAAACATGCTTCTCACACGCCATTTCGGAGATATCGCAGAAACGGCGTCGTTACTATTATGATACAAGCTTAATCCCAAAGATTGACGGTTAATATAAATATTTTAAAAAGTTAATTTTATGATACAATTTAAAAAGTCAACATATTTTTAAATAAAAAACGGCTTTTTTCTTTAGGAAAAAAAAAAAAACAAACAAACAAACGATAATGATATGTCAGCATGGCATCATGCAAAATTTTAAATTTAGATACAAAATGGTAGGGGTGGTAAACGAATCAGGGGCCTTCGGCTCGGCTCGTAAAGACTTGAGTTTACATGTCTAAAATTGGTTGTTGAAACCAGTCTTGGACTTGTATAAAAACTCATTTGATAAAAAGGCCTCAGGCTCCCATTCAAAAGCTCGGCCTTAGAGCCTCCTAGGCTGGCATAGTATATTAATTTTTATTTTTATTTTGTATTTTTTATACTAATTTTAGTAGTCATCTCTCTCTACTTAATCAATTCACCCCATTTTATTGGTTAAATAATTTTTTTGAATGATTTTGTTCTATATTATGCTATTTAGATATACATTAAATTTATGAGTATTTATGGAATTAATAGTGCTCTTGATTGTATGATGTTTGGATAATTTTTTGTTGTCTTGTTTTTTTTTAAACAGGCTAACAGGCTAAAACATGTTTTTATTTATTAATTATTTTTTTGTAAATAACCCGATAATTATATTCATAACAGATAATAGATTTTGTCAGACTGGCACATTTAAATATAGATCAAAGCTCGGCTCGGCCCGGCCTGTTAACACCCCCTACAAAACTGTATGGAGTGTTTACCTGAATTGTCCGCGAAAAGACACTGCAAATATCACATTTAATATTTCCCTCTAGTATTGAAACCCTTCATAGTATTCAAACCCTCTAACACAAATCAAAGCCGCGTGAGGAACTGAGGATACGTTTTCAAACGATATTTCCATGAAAATTAAGTGAAAATTCACAATTTACAACCCAAAAGAACGGATAAGTGCACAGCACGACCATTTTTACTCCTCATCAAATTGTATAGCTTTAAATAAATCGAATATATCTTTGCCGTCCATGCATGCATGGAGTTTTAATAGGGTTTGTTTTCACAATGTCATAACTAAATTGAAACTGTAGGTAATTTCCTTGTTAAATTCTATCAAATTACTTGGTAAGTTCCTTCTTTGAATGTCTGGCTTCTATTTTTCTTTATAAACACACATATTTGGGTATAGGAATTACAGCATCCGAAGACACCAAAGTGAAACAAATCGTTCCTTAGCAAAATTTAGTTTTATTTTTCCAAAGACTCTTTATCAGGATGAGCTCCAGCGACAACAAAGTTCAAAAGGTTCTTTGTCCTACAAAGCCTCCTCCTCCTCCGGGTAGTCACTCAACTCGTTCAAGTTCCGGGGATAAAAAGCCACCAAATACGAAGGATATATATTATCCCAAGAATAGATCATAGATGATTTCATATAAGGTATTTATGATAATCACGAATATAATTCCCTTTTAATTTCCTTTAGTTCAAAATAAGGATCATGTCTTTAGCTTTTAATTGGTTTGTATACAATAGTTGAGTGTCTCGCTTATTTCGTTTTTATCTTCATGCAGGTTTTAAGGGACCAATATTGGAATCAATAATTGATACTGAACGAGAGCGGAAGCATGCTGCAAGCTAGTTTACCATAGTCATTTTTCGTTACTTAATTTGTTTGTTCCTAATTGTTCTTGTAATTAGGGTTCCCGTATGTCTGCTTCGAATAATGGAGATTACAAGTGCGTCATAGTTCATAACATATATTTATGTTTTTAGTTTGTGTTCTTTAATTTGTAGTCATAGAAATCAAAGTTGAGCAATAAAGTGGCATGTAAAACCAAAGTTGAATGAGTTATTTTTAATTCTCAACCCTATATCTCTGTAATCATATACATCATTTTACTCTATAGTACTCATTTAATCATTCTTAAGATTCTCGGTTAAAACGTGGCTTATGTCACTCATTGTGGTGGATTATCGGGCCTTACTGGCCAATCTATTTTTCCTAACACTGAATTGAAGTCCAGGTGTGAGAAAATATATTGCATTGAACTTTATACTCCAAGGCAAATTTATGGTTTTGTATTAATAACCGCATTTTTTATTCCTTTGTGAGATTTTTTTATCTTTCTTTCGGGATTTCAAAAAGCTCAGCGTTGTCATAAAATAATGTCGGGAACTCCACCTATGGTTGGTGGGCGTGATGGTTCAGCATCTCGTCCCTTAAGCAAGTGGTTGGGGGTTTGTGAATGGAAAGTATTCCGTGGCCAGCTCTTTACTGCTTTGTGCGCTGACGCAGGACGAGGGATTAGTCTCATGATCATGGCTATTGGCCGTGTGAATACCCGGAAGTAATCCAAAAAAAATTATCCCCACATGTAATCCAAAGAAAAAAAACAAAAAATTACAATTGAGTTAAATCTCGAGACAACACAATGATAAGCTTTCCATAACATCGTAGAATGCTCAAATTCATATTCGCCAACTAAAGTTATCGACAGAAACTCAAAAATCCATCGAAGTCCATGACAACACATGCAACGGTAATAAATTTGAGCTTAGCTTCAAGTTCTTAAACATCAATCTTTTTAAGTAATCATCTGTTGCGATTTCGGCAAGTGCACCGATCGTATAAATAATAAAGTGGTAAAGATTAGGGTTATGATTCCCATGAGAATTGATTTATCAAGCAATAACTTATTTATATAATTAAAATTGGATTGATATTGTAAGTTTTTTAGAATATAATTTTGAATTAATAAACAGAATTTAAAGAAAATATTTTAGTTTTCAAGATTAATAACTAAGATGCAAGAACGCAAACAAGAACGAGTTGAATTCAATTAAAGACGAGTGTAGCTAGGGATTTGACTTCCCCAATGTTTTCCTAACAAGTCTAATCTTTCATACAATTAACATTCAAAATCAAATATTGACAATTATTTCTAATTTAACTAAATCCTCAATCCCTTGGTAGTTTCAATTCTTTATTCTATTCCAAGGCTCTAATCCCTTGAGGCTTTTTTCTAAAGCAAGCTTTTAAGGTCAAGAATTATGCGTCATAGAATTTATAAGACTATTCCTACAACAAACTAGCAATTAATTGAACGGAATCAAAAAAGCAATATTCGTATTGACATGCAAGATTCAAATGCCTATTCAAGATTGGCCAGATCATAAATGAGACTAAGAATTTAAAACAGATTAATTGCATAATTGAAATATGAAAATAATTACAAGGATTAAACAGCGTTCAGGAACCCATTGGTTCCATCATGCCCTTTCTACATAAAAAGAACTAGCCTAACATATTCAAGAAGACTAAAGAAAGATATGAAAAGAAACTAAAATTCATAAAAGAAACATAAAATGCGGTCTCCATGGTGAAGATTTGACTGTTTCTCCGCTCCTCTAATCTGGAATGAAGCTTCTCTGCTTCCTAAGTCATCTCTGACCGCCTCCTAACCTTTCTCTGTCGCGTCCCAGAATGCATAGAGAACCCTAAAATGTGTCTTTTATAAGTGAAGGTCCATGGGCTTTTAATTTGGACCAAGCTTAGAACTTATCTTCTTCTTGGTCTTTCTTGAGTCTTCGCTTGATTCTTGACTTCTTCAACTTCATTGATCCATCAAAACTTTAATTCAACACTTTCAATTTGAAAACAATATGAAAAAAAATCATAATTATATCCAAACATTAAAACCCTCAATTCTTTAGCATTTAATTAATTATTACTATGTTCTTGACCATATTCATCATTATTTAATCTATCTTTGATCCTAAAAACACAGTGTTTATGACACTCATCAAATCATTCTCAGATTTACTCATTGATGTCCTCGGCAATGGACTAATTTAAGGACATGAGACACAAGCAAAAGAATAAAAATCGTGCTTAATGAATTATCAATAAAAGAACTAGACAGTAAATCAATCCATCAGCGATCAGACTTAGGAAAAGAATGACTCTCTGAACAAGCAACTAATCAAGCAGTCTTCAAAAGCAGCAAATCAATAAAGTTACAGCAAGTGATCAATATAAATATTTAAGAAAAAGATTTTTTTATTACACAAACATAACATCAGATAGTTTGCATGATATTAAGAACTCAAGATCATGTTAGTTGTCAATGTATATAAAGTTAGGGATAGGTTATACTTACTACCTATTTTTTTTACTACCTCTTACTATCAAATCTTAACCGTTGATTTTCGTCAATCTAACGGTTATAATTTATGGGGTCATATTTATTAATTAATTATTAATTTACAATAAATTATAACCGTTAGATCGACGGAAATCAACGGTTAAGATTTGATAGTAAGAGGTAATAAAAAAAATAGGTAGTAAGTATAATCTTTCCCCTGAGGTTAAAGATTTTTCTTCGTAAAATCCATTTTCAAATAGCAAATCTATTGTACAAAGTACAAACTAATAGGTAAGAAAGCTTTTAAGTATTTGGACCAACGAGATTGACACGGTTCATATAAATATTTAAAAAAGTTACTTTTATGATTTTATTTTTTTATTTTTTTAGATTACTCTTCAGTTATGATAAAAAAATTAAGACTATATTTTTTTGAATTTCAATTTTTGTAAAAAAAAAATCTAATGGTTTAAAAACCCTCTAACGCAAATCAAAGCCGCGTAAGGAACTAAGGATACGTAGGTAAACGATATTTCCATGAAAATTAAGTGAAAATTCACAATCTACAACCCAGAAAGAACGGATAAGTGCACGGCATGACCATTTCGACTCCTCGTCAAATTGTATAGCTTTAAATAAATCAACTACATCTTTGCCGTCCATGCATGCATGCATGGAGTTTTATTTGGGTTTGTTTTCGCAATGTCATAACTAAATTGAAAATGTACGTAATTTCCTTGTTAAATTCTATCAAATTACTTGGTAAGTTCCTTCTTTCAATGTCTGGCTTCTATTTTTCTTTATAAATACACATATTTGGGTATTGGAATTACATCATCCGAAGACACCAAAGTGAAACAAATCGTTCCTTAGCAAAAAAAAATTAGTTTTGTTTTTACAAAAACTCTTTATCAGGATGAGCTCCAGCAACACCAACGTTCAAAAGGCTCTTTGTCCTACAAAGCCTCCTCCTCCTCCGGGTAGTAACTCAACTTCTTCAAAGGCACCAAATACGAAGGGGATATTTTATACCAAGAATAGATCATAGATGATTTCATATAAGGTATTTATGATAATCACGAATATAATGCCCTTTTAATTTCCTTTAGTTCAAAATAAGGATCATGTCTTTAACTTTTAATTGGTTTGTATACAATAGTTGATCAATATTGTCTCGCTTGTTTCGTTTTTATCTTCATGCAGGTTTATGGGACCAATATTGGAATCAATAATTGATACTTAACGAGAAGGGAAGCATGCTGCTATAGCTAGTTTACCATAGTCATTTTTCGTTACTTAATTTGTTTGTTGCTTGATCATGTACTTACAATAATGGAGATTACAAGTGCGTTGTAGTTCATGAAATCTATTAATGTGTAACAAGTACTTTGAGTCATTTTTATTTTTATTTTGTTATTTGTAATCATAGAAATTAAAGTTGAGCAATACACTGGCATGTAGAACTTGTAACAAAGTTAAATGAGTTATTTTTGTCAACCCTAAAACCTCTGGAATCATACATCATTTTACTCCTATGGTTCGCATTTAATTATTCTTAAGGTTTTCAGTTAAAACGTGACGTAACTCACGCATTGTGGTGAATTGTTGAGCCTTAATTACCGGCTAATCTATTTTTCCTAACACTGAATTGAAGTCCGGATGTGAGAAAATGTTGGATTGAATTTTATACTCAAGGCAGATTTATGGTTCTGTATTCGCCGCATTTTTTATTCCTTTTGTGAGATTTGCATGTGATCTTTCTTTTGGGATTTCATAAAGCTCGGCGTTGTCAATAATCATCCAACCATGCTTTATTAATTTTCTCCACAAATTGACACCATTTTAATTATATTTTCCCTCGCCTCTTTGCAATTTTGGAACGAATATCACGATAAAATGAACAAATTAATGGTAAATGGGGCAGGATTAATTGGGGATTGTTGGAGAGATCACGTGTCTATCACATGACACTATTTTAATTCCATTTGGAATTAATAAAGAAGGGGCATGTTATATTTATAAACTTTTTTTGTTTATAAACTCTTACAAACTGATGTACGACCGGTCATATTTTAATTCACCACATCAGTCGTATTTAGTGTAATTTACAAAAAAAAAAATGGATCCTATCCCAATAAATAACATGTCAAACACATGGCATTGATGATGTAGCATTTCATTCACCACATCACGTCAGGGATTATTATATAATGGTTATGTTCTGTCCTGTGGACAGAGAAAAATTACGTCATTTTCATTAATGAAGAGTATTTTTGTAATCACTACAGAGTATATGAATATAATGATAATGTGTTGTGTGTATGAAGAGTGTTTTAGTAAAATTTATATGATTAAAAATAAATAAAATACGGAAATACCTTTCATTAATTCACTTAAAATTACATAAACACACTTCATAAATCAAAACGACGTGAAGGAATTTTTGGGCCTTCTTATCGGGTAGATAACATTATCATAAAGTGGCTGTAATTGTTATTTTTTAAACAATCAGAAACCAGAAGTCAAACGCAAATGAAAGAAGAACCAAAACTAATTAGTATCATATTTAAACAGACAAAAAACGTATATATATTTTATTAAAACCAGGTATATATAGATAAATTATCTAATGTTTTTTCCCAAAACGACATTATTTTGGGTTAAAAAATTATAACAAAAAATACTATATAACCTGTGCTGTGTGAAATAAATTATAATTACAAAAATATATTATATTTCTGCCTCAAAATGACGTTGTTTTGGGCTTGCAATATAGATAAATTATGGGCATATATTTACTCATGTACATAACACATGTATATTTAAATCAATATTATATATACAATTACTATTTTTGATTACTTCATCTTACATATTTTTTTTTTTATTTTCAACTCACAAAAACTAGTCACATGTTGAAGATTAACGTACATGATGGGAGTCAAGATTCCCGTTTGGTTTTGGGACACGTACTTGTAGGTTGAATATAACAACCATTTTGATCCAGATGTTCAATATACAATTAAAAATTGTTTTTAATATTTGTGAACGTAATTGAAGTCCTCGTGCATGATTCCGTAAAACCATGTAGTTATACACACACAACAACCTTAACTGTTAGGTTGTTAGGAAAGAGAAATAGGAGAGTGAGAGAGGCCGAGCATGAATTGAGGGGATAATATGCATAGATCTCATAGAAACCATTTAATTCCTCTCTTCTAAAAAACAATGTCTTTTCTTGTTTCTGTTCTTCTGATACAATCTAACAACAACCTTAATGGTTGCATGCAAATTCATGCATTGTGTCATCAAATTCTTCAAAAGGTTTCCAACAAGTAACTAATTAAACACATAAATGTAAAACAAAGTAACAACAAATATTGACACAGAGAGAGATGACAAGTTCATCAAATTCCCCACCAAAATCATCCTCATTGGGTGGCCGGCCACCACAAGCGGTGAAGTTTACGCGGCGAACTTCAAGTGGAAGGGTTTTGAGCCTATCAAGAGATGATGACATAGATTTGTCAGGTGAATTTGCAGGCCCAAATGACTACATCAATTACACTGTGATGTTGCCACCAACACCAGATAATCAACCAGGAACCTCTGATTCAAAGCAAGATGGTGCAGCTGGATCATATGGGACAACAAGGTTTGCATCTGAATCTCAACAACAAGGAATAAATGATGGTGGTGGTGATGGTGGTGGCGGCGGCGGTGGGGGTTCTAAAATGGACAGAAGGATGTCTCTATTGAATTCAGTGAATAACAAGTCCATGTTATTGAGGAGTCATACTCAAGATTTTGATCATAACCGTTGGTTGTTTGAGACAAAAGGGACTTATGGGATTGGGAATGCATTTTGGCAGGATGATCAGAATTTTGGGGACGATGGAATGAGCATGTCTGATTTCATGGATAAACCATGGAAACCATTAACTAGGAAAGTTAGAGTCCCAGGCGCTGTACTTAGTCCTTACAGGTATGTACTGTATATAACCCTTCTTATTAAGGATAGGAAATGATGCCTTATTGTGCCACATATGGTTTAGAGCATGCCCTGTTTGTTACAATATTTGATGCTTATGTATGTGATTTGTGTTCTAAACAAATGTTAAATGGTTCCTCGTTTCTCCTTTCGCTGCTGATGAGAAAAGTTGCAGAAAATTATTAACATTAAGGATACGGGTTGTATCCTGACCTAAAAAAAAATGGATCGAGACGCGTATCCTGATAAAAATAAATGTTATTGTACTTTTTCCCATCTGCAGTGACAGAAGAAGTATATAACCCATGTTAAATATCCTTTCAGGTTTATGTACATGATTTGTATTCTTTCAAATCCAACATTTTGTTTTTCCTAACTTTCAGTGTTTTTCTTTACCTTTTTTTTTATCATTTTAATCTTAGTACTTTTGATTTTGCCTTAAACTATAACCAAACACGGAAATCAACTAGTAAGGGGAAATCAACTAGTAAGGGATCGTTCCAACTTAATAAGTGATTTCGAATTTGAATTCTAAAAATACAGCTGTATTAAAAAATTAGGAAGAGTGTTCGAGAATAAAATATAAAGTATTAAAAAAACCATCACCTATCACCTTAACGTTTTTGGGTTGAAATGGTTCTTTAACGAAGAGTTTACCGTTCTTATGGTCTTGACCAGCTCGAGTGAATTAATTGAAAAAAAAGCATGAAAAAAATCTTAAATTTTTTTGCCTTAAACTATTTTCTATTCTACCCAACTATATCAGCTTAGTGGCAGAGTGAAATTACTTACCAATATAAAGCTATCCCATATTTACAAATTAAGAACACTATTTTAAACTTGTTTAAGTGACCTCGTTTTGGATTTTCATTTATATGAACATTTAGTACAAAAACGCATTCTAAGTGCACAATAATTGCATTCTAAGTACATAATTGCTGACAAACGCACAATTTTTCTTTTGAACAGGTTGTTGGTGGTTATCCGTATAATAATTCTAGGATTCTTCTTATCTTGGAGAATTCGGAACCCCAACTATGATGCAATGTGGTTATGGGCAATATCAATTGTGTGTGAAATATGGTTTGCTTTCTCTTGGCTTCTTGATATTCTTCCTAAACTCAACCCCATAAATAGAAGCACAGACCTTTCTGCTTTACATGACAAGTTTGATCAACCATCTCCTTCCAACCCTACTGGTCGATCAGACTTACCTGGAGTTGATTTTTTTGTTTCCACTGCTGACCCTGAGAAGGAGCCACCACTTGTCACTGCCAACACTATTCTTTCCATTCTTGGCGTTGACTACCCAATTGAAAAGATCTCATGCTATATTTCAGATGATGGTGGTGCCATTCTCACATTTGAAGCCATGGCTGAAGCTGTCAAATTTGCTGAGGTCTGTTTAAAATCTTGAACAAGGAACTCATTAAAGCAAAGAATGAAAAAAAAAAAAAAATTGGGAAAAAGTACTTAATTATGTTATAAACTAGGGAAAACTTCACCAATACCCCTTTGTAATTTGCTTCAGAATCACATATGCTTCTATGGTTTTTTTATCACTTATGCCCCGGTGGATTGTAAAAGGGTATATTTTTTATCACATATACCTCTGTGATTTCTTATTTTTTACAAAACACAGGGACATATGTGATTAAAAAAACCACAGGAATATAGGTAATTCTGAAGCAAACCACGGGGACATTGGTGAACTTTTCCCTATAAACTATGATCACCTCAAGCTGTTAAAATTTTTGTAAGCAGCTACCAAAAATTAAAGTTATAAGGCAAATAATAAGTCACTGCCAAGAATTTCAGGAATGTTGTATATCAAACATGTGACAAGTTTTACTCAAGTTTAGATTGATTGTGATATGTAACATCAACTAATTTCTTGATTATGTACTAACAGGTTTGGGTACCTTTTTGTCGGAAACACAATATTGAGCCAAGGAACCCTGACGCCTACTTCAACTTAAAAAAAGACCCCACAAAGAACAAGAAAAGGCCTGATTTTGTGAAGGACAGGAGATGGATCAAAAGAGAGTATGATGAATTTAAGGTCAGAATCAATGGACTTCCTGAATTAATACGTGAAAGGAGTAAAATGTACAACTCTAAGGAGGAGAAGAAGGAAAAGCAGATAGCTGTGGAGAAAAATGAGGGAGTTCTACCACCAGATCACCCCACTGATGTCCCTAAAGCTACATGGATGGCTGATGGCACTCACTGGCCAGGGACATGGCTCAACTCTGCCCCTGATCACTCAAAGGGCGACCATGCTGGAATCTTGCAGGTACCATATATATATCTATTTTCTCTTTTTGTTAGAGATATAAATTGGTGATGAAGCTTTTACCATGGTTAGATGTAAATTTTTGGTCAAGGCATATAAATAATTTTTGGGCTCCTCGTTTCTGCTGTCGCTGCTGATGAGAAAAGTTGCAGCAAACTATTAACACTAGGATATGCGGCCGTATCCTAGCCTAAAAAAAAACACATCAGGATACGGACGCGTATCCTGATTAAAATAAGTGTTGCTGCACATTTTCCCATCTGTAGCGACATGAGAACTATTAAAGCCATAGTTTTTATATTATAACTAACCATAACGAAAGCTACTTAGAACATTCACATCTCACCTTCAGATAATCAAGAATGATTTTAAGTCAAAACAATTGGCTCGAAATTCTTCCTCAACACTTGACCTAACAACCACATTTTGTAAACTTCTAAGGATAGGCTTACATATGTAACACGTCCCTTCCATTAAGAGGCCTTTCACACTTTTTCTCCATCAATTTATATTCATGTTAACTTGATAACTTGAAGTTGGTCATGGTTAAAACAGAATGTCCTTGTTTATTACTTACAGGTGATGAGCAAGGTCCCAGAGCATGACCCAGTAATGGGTTTTGCAGATGAGAAAAAGCTAGATTTCACAGGCGTAGACATCAGGATTCCAATGTTTGCATATGTCTCCAGAGAGAAGCGACCAGGGTATGACCATAACAAGAAAGCAGGAGCCATGAATGCCATGGTTCGAGCCTCGGCAATATTGTCCAATGGCCCCTTCATACTCAACTTGGATTGTGACCACTACGTCTTCAATTCCCTTGCTTTGAAGGAGGGAATGTGCTTCATGTTGGACCGTGGTGGTGACCGCGTATGTTACATACAGTTTCCACAAAGATTTGAAGGGATTGATCCTTCTGATCGATATGCAAATCACAACACAGTCTTCTTTGATGGTAAAACTCAAAACCTTTCACCTATAGCTTAAATGGTAGTGATAGTGTTTCTGCAGTTGCCGCAAATACAGTAAGTCAGTATACGACACCGGATCCTGTTTTTTTTTTTTTAAGAAAAGTTGTGGGACCCACTTTTCTGTGTCAGCTGCAGATAACATTATCTACTGCTGCTGAAGAAATGTTTACCCCTTCCAATATATACTTTGTTAGTTTCTACCTGTGTTTAACAATGTATAATTCATTAGGAAATATGAGAGCATTGGATGGTCTTCAAGGTCCAATGTATGTGGGGACAGGTTGCATGTTTAGGAGGTATGCACTCTATGGATTTGAACCACCGAGATTCATTGAGCACACAGGCGTGTTTGGAAGAGTAAAAACCAAGGTGAACCGTGATGCACTGCAGGCAAGGTCACGTGTTGATGATGATAGGCAACCCCTTACATCTGATTCAGAATTGGGTTTCCCTCAGAAGTTTGGAAGCTCATCTATGTTCACAGATACCATACCTGTTTCTGAGTTCCAAGCAAGGCCACTTGCTGATCACAAATCTGTCAAGAATGGCAGACCACCAGGAGCATTGCTCGTTCCACGTCCACCATTGGATGCACCCACCGTCGCTGAGGCAATTGCTGTCATCTCTTGCTGGTAATTTGCTTGGTTATCTCTCTTTTTAAGTATTTCATCAAGAGTAGTGTTGTGTAGCTAGACAAAATTATTCATGATTTTGAAAAATTTAGCTAGATTAAGGGTTGTTATTTGAATAAAATAAAGTATCATCACTCATCCATTCATTTCCTTCAACTAACAATTAAGTTTTTAGAAGAGTTGATTCATGATATTGTGTCGAAATCTCTAAGACCAAGTGATTTAGAGTTCGACCTTTGTACATTGTTCACCCTTGGGAAAGTTGATTCATGCTATGATATATCAAAACCTTTGTTGAGATATAGAAAATCATTAATGTAGCTTCACCCAATAGCTTAAGTTTTTGAGTTGAATTGGTTCTTTACATGGTATTGTAATTCACAGGTCCTCTAATGGTGTTTCTCACAAACACTCAAACACACAAACAAGTCTCTGAATATACCTCTTTTGAATTACTGTATCTTTCAAGCCTTAATATTCTTTTTCTCTGGCTATATTAGATATGAAATACAAAGGACCTATTTATAGGCCAACATACAAAAGACTCCAAACAACACAACTCTTCATAACTAAAAAGACACAACTCTTCATAACTAAAAGACACAACTCTTCACCAAACTCTAAGCATAATAATTGTCCACTAACAAATTCCTAAGGACATGTTCCTTCACCACAAAACTCTTCATTTTCTATTTTCTTTAATTAAATAAAGTTTAAACCAACAAAACTCCCCCTTAAACTTTAATTCTTCTTTTTTGAATTTTCCACCGGTTGATTTTTTTCGCACTGCTTCCATGTTGCATTCCTTCCTTCAAATTTTTTTTTTTGTCCGGCGGTTCCTTCATTGGTGAAAGATAGACAGTCTTGAATTTTTCTTCGTCAATCACATCCACAATTACACCTTCCATTTTTCCGCTCTTAGCTTCTTCATCGCTGGGTTTCCTATCCGAAACACCCGCTTCGGCTTCTTCTACAACAATATCCACTTCATCGCCGGGTTCTTCTTCAACAAGTCTAGCTTCCACGCACCTCATCGATAGAATCTCAGACCACCGTCTTCCAGGGAATTGGTCTCTCTTCGGTGGTGTCGACATCTTCCTCTTCCACCATAAATTCAATGCAGTCTCCGACTTCTGACTTCCAACCCGAACCGCGCCTATGCCGGTCTCCGACATCAACCTCATCACGCTGGGGTTGAGCTCTTCTCCAAAACATGAACTCGGTGATTTAGTCGGGATCTCCCCCATCATGGTTATCAACACGGAACTCGGATTTGCGGTCTCCTCCATGCCGGTCTCCATCAAGCACCTCGGCTTCTCAATCTCCTTTCCAATTTTTGACTCTGTCTCCAGACACTCAGGTTCCGCAAAGTCTTCTACCTCGACAATGGACTCGTCGTTCCCGTCCTTCTCCGCTTCGATCTCGGCTCCTTCATTTTCGGCTCCTTCGTTCTCCTCATCTTCTATCTCGGCTCCCTTGTTCTTCTCCTCTTCTATCTCGGCTCCCTTGGCCGCAGTCATCTCCATCCTCTTCTTGTCTGAGTCGTCTCTTACGCGCTCCGACACATTAATCTCCTCCTCGGATGCGTTGCCGTTGGCAACCTCGGATTCCGCCATCTCGGTCTCTTCTTCATCCGCATCATTCTCCCCATCTTCATCATCATCATTGAAGATTTCATCTTCTTCATTAATCAGATCAAAACGTCCAGGCAAGTATTTTGTTATGAAGGCCATTAGAAAATTCTTCCATATATTATTAAAGTCGCGGCAGTTCCATGTACGGAACCATTTGATTGCGCTTCCTCTGAGTCTTCTCATGGCTACCTGCCATTTGTACTCCGTCCAAGTTTTTTCTTTCCGAAAAAATTCCTTCAAACAGAGAAGCCAATCTAATGCTTCATCCTTATCTCCATGGAAGAGTGGCACCTCCAACTCGCTCTTTTTCTCCATAGTTCTGATACCAATTTGTAATTCACAGGTCCTCTAATGGTGTTTCTCACAAACACTCAAACACACAAACAAGTCTCTGAATATACCTCTTTTGAATTACTGTATCTTTCAAGCCTTAATATTCTTTTTCTCTGGCTATATTAGATATGAAATACAAAGGACCTATTTATAGGCCAACATACAAAAGACTCCAAACAACACAACTCTTCATAACTAAAAGACACAACTCTTCACCCAACTCTAAGCATAATAATTGTCCACTAACAAATTCCTAAGGACATGTTCCTTCACCACAAAACTCTTCATTTTCTATTTTCTTTAATTAAATAAAGTTTAAACCAACAGGTATCAGAGCCTCGGTGTACCGGGTTCAATCCTCACTGCCCCAGTGGGCTCTCGTGTGAGGGGGCGTGTTGAGATATATAAAATCATTAGTGTAACCTCACCCAATAACTTAAGCTTTTGGGTTGAATTGGTTCTTTACAATCTCTATGACCAAGTGATATGGAGTTTGATCATTGAACACCATCCACCCTTCAAGCGCAGAAAGCTCTTGCATGAAGGGACATATTAGAAATATAAATATACAAATCATTGGTATGTATTCATATAATAACTTAAACTTTTGAAGAAATTGGTTGGTTTGTGATAGTATGTCAACTTTTTCATGTCAAATTCTGGTAAAGAATTTTTTAGCTATTGTGCATTTTCCTTTCATCAAACACTCATTTTGGTGATGTATAATGAAATAAAGTTTGAAAACATTGGGTAATGGCTCATGATTTTGATGTATTAATGCAGGTATGAGGACAAGACAGAATGGGGGGATAGGATAGGTTGGATTTACGGGTCAGTGACAGAGGATGTTGTGACAGGTTATAGGATGCATAACCGTGGGTGGAGATCTATTTATTGCATCACAAAGAGAGATGCTTTCAGGGGCACAGCACCTATAAATCTCACTGATCGTCTACACCAGGTGCTAAGATGGGCCACAGGTTCTGTTGAGATTTTCTTCTCAAAAAACAACGCAATTTTTGCAACAAGACGCCTCAAATTCTTACAGCGAATAGCATATCTCAATGTTGGCATCTACCCTTTTACCTCCTTGTTTTTGGTCGTATATTGCTTCATTCCAGCAATGTCCCTTTTCTCAGGACAATTCATAGTCCAAGGCTTAAATGTAGCTTTCCTCACATATCTTTTGCTCATTACAATTTGCCTCACTCTTCTCTCCCTCCTTGAAGTAAAGTGGTCAGGTATTGCCCTTGAGGAATGGTGGCGTAATGAACAGTTTTGGGTCATTGGTGGCACTAGTGCACACCTTGTTGCTGTCATACAAGGTTTGCTTAAGGTCGTAGCTGGCATAGAGATTTCATTTACTTTAACATCTAAGTCAGCAGGAGAAGATGAAGATGATGTCTATGCTGATCTTTACATTGTGAAATGGACTAGTCTTTTCATAATGCCACTAACTATTATCATTGTTAACCTTATTGCTGTAATCATGGGGTTGTTAAGGACCGTATACAGTGTTATACCTCAGTGGAATAAGCTACTGGGAAGTTTGTTCTTTAGTTTCTGGGTGCTGTCTCATATGTACCCTTTTGCTAAAGGGTTGATGGGTAGGAGAGGAAGGGTACCAACAATTGTTTATGTGTGGTCAGGGTTGCTTTCTATTATAATTGCATTGCTTTGGATTTCAATTGATCCTCCAACTGACACTATGGCAGGAGGAAGTCTTGATGTATGAGATGGTGAAAAAGAAGAGTTCTTTGGGATCTTATGCATATAAGAGAATATTGCACATACCTTTGAAGGAAATTTTCATGGTGATGTAAAGGATAGAAATGTACAATAGAGAACAAGAGGAGGTCTATTGAAATTGCTCATGGTCTGTAGAGATATTTTCATATTTATTTATTTACGAAGCTGTAGAATTTTCAGTCATATAGAATATAGTATTATAGAGACATTAATTCCCTGACATCATTATACGGATGATATTGTTTGTATTTGACAAATTAAGTGACTAAAATAGAAAAATTAAATAAATAAGGCTAATATGAACGCGCTTTGGATATAGGTTTAATTTGATTGATTGTTCTAGAAAATAAAGCTAAGTATGAATTGAATTGTACTCATTTCAATAGTTCAAAATAACATAAAACACTCTGTTTCCTTATTTCAATGTCCTTGATTTGGCAAAATGTTGGGTTGGGCAATTTTTATTTTTATTTTGATCCATGAAAGGTGGAACAATGACCATTTTGCCACGTTTAGCAAAAAAATTTCACGCCAACAGTAAATTTTGCCAAAATGCTCCGCGACATATTTCGCTACACTATGTAGCGAAATATGTTTGCAAATAATTCGCTACACATTGTAGCGAAATATGCTATGTCAGACTGCACAGTCAGCAAAAATGACACATGTCAAGCAGGTAGAAATTTGCTACATAGCGAATTATGCTTGGATTAACATAATCTTGGTCTCTTTGGAAAGATAAGAAAAAAATATATCACTTCCATTAAGACACAAGGCATAGAAAAACAACGATTGAATCTTCCATCTATTCTCGTCGACACAGAAAACAACAAAATAACACCTTCGACATGTTTACTTGGTAATATCATATGATTAAAGGAAAAACAATGCATATATGAAGTACAGAACGTAAAGCTTTTCAGTTGCTGCGTCCGTAAGGAAAATTTGATATTTTTTAAAAAATTAACTCCGTTAACAAAATTTTGGATGCAAAATCAAATTAGGGGGATAAGTGATAAATAATTTTTAAGGGGGTAAATTATTAAAAATTTCAAGAAGGGGTTAAATGATTTTGAGGAAATTTGTATGGGTTTTTTTGAAGTTTTTCCTTATTTTTTTTTCCTTAAATTCTAATTTCTTTTTAAAATATAATTATTTATTAAATGATAGAATTCAATATTGGTGAGTTAAAACCGGAAAGAATATCCCATTTCATTAAAGTAGTGAAATAGAAAATCAATCGAATATTTGTTTAACGTTAGAACAGATTTGGTCCCAAACAGAAACAGGTTGATGAGAACCTCACCTAGAACCTAACACAATCCCTGCGTGTTGCAAGAAAATTGCCACCTGATTCAATCCCTCACTGCGCAAGCTAGATCCATGCTTTTCTTGCTCTCAACTCACTTTTAAGGTTTATTCCTCAATCTCAAATCTCTGTCTGTTCCTTCATCTACTTCTCCACTTGTTCCGCAGCTGAATATTTAGTTGTCAATTTGATGCATGCAAGCTAACTGATTTTGTAAATTGATGATGCTGTTAATAAAATCAGAATAGTATGCTGTTCATTGAGTTCCAGACATGTCAGAATTTGTTGAATGTATTCGCTTCTTAATGCTTTGTCTCATTTCACGGTGGCTGTTTGATGAAATGAGGAATAAATTATTTATTTTTATTTTTTTATTTTTTTTGGGGTGTTAGGGTGGAGGTTCTTTCTCTTTATGAAGTGGGATTTTGGACCCTGTTGAAGCTCTTTTAGAGATTAGAATTTTAATGGGTAATTACTGTTACCAGATATTTCGAGTGTCAATTAAGGATGCTAAAAACTGGTTTTGATGTTAAATCTGTTGGACTATGGACTGATGATGTTGATGAACGCTTTTTGGTCTTAGATTTAGTATTTGCATGCCTTTAGCTTATTATTTTATTTCTGGTTGGACCATGTGTAAATGGAAAGTTGGAGATGTTCTTGAGAATAATTTCTGGTCTTAGATTTAGTATTCTCATTCTCTATACCTTACTTCGTTCTTATTTAAAATACTCTCTTATCTGGTAAGTTGGGAATGGTTGGTACAGGAAACAACTTTGGTTTGAGCATTTTCCTTTGTCTGTAAAACATAACTTAAAAAAGCATATTTGGTAATGAACATGATTCTTGGAAAGGAGCGGACAGTGAGAGGAGTTCTTTGCTTGGATTAGTTCTTGATGCTTGGCTTGCAAATTTTCTCTCAATTACATTATGACATTGACACATTTATAGCTTCAATTTGGTGTTCTGCTCCCAGTTGTTTCAAAATAATAGCCATATCTGATATGTAGATAGACTAAATTGCCTTGCTGCATTCTTTTTCTTTTGTTTTCCCATGTTCCATATTCAATCCTGACTCTTATGTTTTGTAGGATATATAATATAAATAATTTTATAAAAAAAAGTTCTACATCTCAAATTCTTTTGCTGTGTAACCATAACTTAGTTCAATAGTAATTGGCAACATTTTTCTTAATATCAAAAATAATGGTTGACTATTCCGCTTGGATTTAGACCTGACTTAAATTTCTAATTTTCTTTTAAGGAATCAATTAATTTTTCAGTAACTAAAGTTAAAAGTGGGTCAATTTTCAGGATCAGAAGTCTAGTTTAACCTCACCTTTCCTTTTGAGAAGTCAGTGAAAGAAGTGAAAGCACGGCATGAATAGCGCTGGGTCACTCAAGTCTTCAAGTTCTGAATTGGATCTTGATCGACCCAACCTTGAGGATTACCTGCCTTCAGGAGTCACCATTCAACCAGAACCTCATGGCAAGCTGCGCCTGTATGCCTTCTCTTTTTCCATGGCTTGCTTTTACTGTTATTTGGATACTGAACATAAGTGGGAAGTGAAAAGGAAGCAGTATTTTCTTCACTTGATATTTTTTGGAGAATAGAGTTTTAGTTGTGATTTTAATATTCCTACTTTTCTTCTGGAAACTTTTTTCAGGCATGATTTGCTTGACATTTCTCCTACTTTATCTGAGGCAGCAGGTGCTATTGTAGATGTAAGATTTTTCCTTCATCTTTTATTCTTTGTTTTCCTGTTTTTGTTGCTTTGATGTATTGGGAATTATCTTTCAGAGAACCAACTATAATGAAATTATTATAGAGAGAACTTAATGTCAAACATGAGTTCTGCATCTTTTAAAACTGAACGCCGTTCTGGTGCCACAAATATCCTTATCTCTCAGCATTTCAGTTTCATTCGCATGTTTGTTATATATATATATATATATGGAACCTATTAGAGATATTGTTGTTTTATATCTTTAAAGTCCCTTTTTGCACATTGGCTAGGCTTTGGTGATTTGCTCACCTGTTCAGAATTTTTTATGTTGGACAGGACTCTTTCACGAGATGCTTCAAATCAAATCCTCCAGAACCATGGAATTGGAATATTTATTTGTTTCCTTTGTGGTGTTTTGGCGTTGTGATTCGATATTTGGTTCTGTTCCCATTAAGGTTAGCTTATGCCTAATGCTATGCCTCATACTGTAACCATAATATCTGGCTACTGTAGTGTGGTGTCCACCTAGGTAATTTTAGATGCTTTTTATTTCTTGTGTAATTAGGCAGTAGGCACTGAGACTAATGGTATATTAAGAAAGAGTTTAATGTTTTTCATGTTGTAGGAGATAAAATTATCTCCTACACACATAAAAGTGTGGGGCCATGTGGAATCATGTGGAGAAGAGAGAAAAAAAGATAATATGGGCCCCACACACTTTTATGTGTGTGTAGAATTTATCTCCTACAACATGAGAAACATTATACTCGTTAAGAAAGTATAATCATTATCAAGGTAGTCAAGATTGCATGCAAAAATGTAGGATCATTCCTCCAATTGTTTCCACCATGGATACAACAACTCAGTTGCGGAATCGTGAATTGAATAAGATCGCACAAGATCATCAAGCAAAATCTTAAAAAAAAATGGGATCGTGTGATTCCTGCTCTCTGGACATTTTTCAAAATACCCATTAGTCTGAGAAAAATGTGAATGTGAAAGAGAGAAGAGGATAAATGGAATTGAACTCGTAATTGGAGGGGGAACTTTGAAGGGATCGGCATTGCGCTTGCGAGAGAGAAAATCAACAATGATGGAGCGGTCATCATCTGAGACCAAGTCAGTGGCGAAGAGAGCAATAGCTTGTGAGATGAGAGAGTAAAAGAAGGGGAATATAGTCTTTTTCATTCTGCAGAGACCATTCGAGAGAAGAGAGAGAAGTCTTTTTTTCACTTTTGAATATCTCAGCATATCCATTTTTCTAGATAACTTTGACTAACTTCGGCTACATGTTTCCACTTTACTTATTTTCATTTTTTTATTATTTAAAATTTATAGTTTTGGACTTCACTGCTTTTTATTGTTTTCAATTATTTAAATTTGCTGTTTAAAACTTTTTATATAATTAATAAAAATTAACTGTTAAATTATGATTTATTATTCGAAGTTTTTAATTAAATTTTAATAATGATTTAAATGTTAAATTTTTTATTTATGTTAACTTATATATGTATATATATTTATATATTTATATGTGTATGTGTGTCTATATATATTTATTAAATATAATTTTATATTTTAAGTAAGATTTTTACGATTTGTGTTGATGTCAAGATTTACGATTTTTCTATCCCTCCCGATCCTAGGTAAGAGCTGAGTTTGACAGTCACTTTGATCATTAGGTTATGATTTGAACTTCGACTTTCACATCTAATTCACCTTATGTATTCGGCTTATTTGTCTCTGTCTGCTGTTTTTCATGTTAATGAGTTCCTTTACTGTAATCTTTTCTGGCGAAGTGATGCCATCCTATATGACCCTGCAGGGTTCTAGTGTTAACAATAGGATGGATAATATTTCTTTCATCCTTCATTCCAGTGCACTTCCTATTGAAGGGACAGGACAAGTTGAGGAGAAGTATGGAGGTGCATATTCAACTTATTCTTTCTTCGTTCCATCTTTTAATATTTAAATATTTTCTTAACATTGGTTTCTCTCTCTTTTCTTACTTGCTGCTAAAACTGTAGTTAATGACCATTCTAACAGCATGAAATATAAATGACGTCTTTGAATTTTAACTTTCTGGTTCAGATTGCCTTGAAGCATAATAAATTCCTTGTCCTCAGTTTTAGTATTGGTACTGATATATTAGAATTTGTATGATATGCTAATAATGTTTCTTAAAATAAGGTGTCTATACTTTAGGTTGTGTTCAAATTTCTGGTTCACTTTTATTTTTACTATCAAAGATGAAAGTTTTTCTCTTGAAAGAAGAAAATCTGTTGAAATATATAAAACCATTAAAAAGCCCTCACCCACTAGCTTTTATCAGAGCCTCGTGTCCCGGGTTCGATCCTCGCCCCCCCACTTTCTTTCATTGTCCACCCTTCAAGCCCAATGGGCTCTCGTGTGAGGGGGCGTGTTGAGATATATAAAACCATTAAAAAGCCCTCACCCACTAGCTTAAGCTTTTGGGTTGAATTGGTTCTTTACAAAATCAATATCCATTTAATAGTCACGTTAGTTGGGAAAAGGAAAGATTGTTGAATGGCTGCATTTAAAATTCAAATGATTAATTAGACTAATGGAACAGTTGGTAGATGTTCAATAATGAAAACCACTAGTGGACAAGGTGTTTTTTTTATTGTCAGAGTTCCATAAACTAATTTTGGCCGACTTATTGGTGTGTATGCAATGGAGTGCTTGGTATAGGTTATTTTCCTACTCTAGTTTGTCATTGTGTACAGTCTCTAATGTGCTCGTTTCTCCCTTTTCTGGGTATTAACTATTATTTGTCATATTAACTGTATTGTAAAGTGGTCATTTCCTTCAGAGGTGTTTGGTGGAGATGATGTGCAGTTTCTTTGTTGCATCTTGGACTGGGGTTGTCAAGTACCATGGCCCTAGGCCTAGCAGGCGACCAAAACAGGTTTGTCTAACATTTATTAATGTCGTCGTATTGTCCTTGTTGAAGATGTAATATAAATTCATTAATGTGTCTTCAACTACTAGCTTAAACTTTTGGGATAGTTGGTTCCTAGCAATCCTTGTTTATGTATTCAATTAAGAGTAAATGTTGTTTATTACTTATCTGAGCTTTACCTTCATTTGTTCAACAGGTTTTTGTGGCCAACCATACTTCCATGATTGATTTCATTATCTTAGAACAGATGACTGCTTTTGCTGTTATCATGCAGAAGCATCCTGGATGGGTTGGTAAGTATATAGAGCTATCATGTCTGTCTGGAATGTTAAACACTGTTACGACTCTGGATTCTTTAGAAATTGGAATTGGGTATTACAGAAAGGAAGAACAAAAGAATAAATGGAAATGGAAGAAAAGAGATATGTTTATTGATGAAAAGAGAAACAAACAACACACAAGAGACACTTCTCTTGCCAAGGGGCACTCCCCTTCTAACTGAGCACTCTCAGCCTATATTCAAAAAATACTAAAACTGATTCCAATAGTAAGGACACCCCTTTTTTATACTAATAAAACCAATCCACCTAATTAACTAACCATCTCCTAACTAACTTTCTAATGACTAAGCATATTTCCTAAGGAATATTCTTTATCTCCTAATACAAGTCGTATCAATACCAACCCCCTATGAAAGAACCTTGTCGTCAAGGTTGAAACTTGGAAGATTGAAAGTGTCCTTATGTTGTAATGACATCCTCCCAAGAACTTCATAATTTCAGCTTCAGCTTCGAAGTTTCTTCCTGTCTGCTTAAAAGGTTCATGAGTAATGGTAGAAATGTCTTCCTTGTAAGCACTAAACAAGAAAGACGTACAAGCCACAAAACCAATAGCAAAATCAGTGATCTCTAGGACACTTTCAGGTTGCTGACTTATCCCAATAGTCCCTCCAATATTAATAGCTATTAGCCCAAACATAGCTATGATACGAACATAAGCAACAATGCTAAGCATTTCCATTGTTACCATCAATGTGTCAAACAGCCTACCAGCGGGGTCTTTGGTTTTACTTTATCTACTAAAATTGAGACAATTGACACAAATTTATTTATGAATTTTATCAAAGAAATTAGCTACCGTGCAGGACTATTGCAGAGTACCATTTTGGAGAGTGTAGGATGTATCTGGTTCAATCGTACAGAGGCAAAGGATCGAGAAATTGTGGCGAGGAAGTGAGTAAAAAGAAAGATGTTAGAAAATATTTCTAAGATCTAATTCCGTTTTGCTTACATAATTTTGCATGCTTCAGATTGAGGGAACATGTCCAAGGAGCTGACAACAACCCTCTTCTCATATTTCCTGAAGGAACTTGCGTAAATAATCACTATACGGTCATGTTCAAGAAGGTACGTGAATCATTTGCAATCGCAGTCAATGTAAAACGCAGTTATATTCTCCTATCTTACTTAAGGAATAGGTTTTTGTTATTATTCTTTTATTTTGTACACATTTACTTCTATTCATGTTCCTGTACTGAGGAAACTTTTATTGAAGCCTTCTAATTTTTGACGGTGTTTAGGGTGCATTTGAACTTGGCTGCACAGTTTGCCCAGTTGCAATCAAGTACAATAAAATTTTTGTAGATGCTTTTTGGAATAGTCGAAAGTAAGATGTTTATCATGTTAATTATTTCTACTATGCACACTGTTTATTGCTGTTATAGAGATTCTGCATTTCATGCATTTGCAGGCAATCATTCACTACGCATCTGTTGCAGCTAATGACATCTTGGGCAGTTGTCTGTGATGTTTGGTACTTGGAGCCACAAAATCTGAAACCAGGAGAGACACCCATTGAGTTTGCAGAGAGGTAAATAATATTGATCCCAATTGCATGAAGAGAGGTCTATGCTTGGCTTTCTTTTAATGTCAAAATTGTTTCTATTTTGTTGTAATTATGCAGGGTGAGAGAGATAATCTCACATCGTGCTGGCCTTAAAATGGTTCCTTGGGACGGATATCTGAAGTATACTCGTCCTAGCCCAAAGCATAGAGAAAGAAAGTAAGTTCAATTACCTAATTTTTCTTGGGATCGACTATGCTGTCATATGGCCTGTGGCATAGGTTTTATAATTGGAATTATGAATTTAAGGGATTTTGGTTTCTTATATAATTTTGGACTTGCTGTGGATAATGTTATATCAACCTAAGCATCATTTGCTGATGATTGAAGCATTTGATCACAGTTGTTTGGAGGAACAACTACTTGTTAGATGTGTCAAATGTGTTACTTGAGCCTTTCAATTTTTCTCAAAATTGTGTTAGCATTCAACAGTATTTCATGTTTCTCCATTACAGTTAGGATTGGTTCAATTCTATATTAATATTTGATAACTGTTAATGTTGCAAGTTTACCTAATTCTATTTGTTGGAATTTACATGGAACATTCATGTTATGTTAGGTTTTTTAATTCTTAGATGTGTCATATTACTTAATTTTTTTGGTTATCATGCTTTGTAGGCAACAGAACTTTGCCGAGTCAGTGCTGCGGCGTTTGGAGGAAAAGTGATGTGTACCTTTTGCTTATTTTTCTTAGTTATGTCATTCTCCAACCTTCTTTCTTTTTTTTTTTAATTTTATTTTTCATGCTACTATTCACATCTGTATTTATTCAGATATACATACATCACTTTAACAAAGTTGCTGATGTATACAATGGTTGTTGTTAATGGTGATATGATTGTTTACTCGTTTCGGAGCTGTCAAAAGTTGAAATTTTTCTCTTTTCCATTTTGGTACCTCGTGAATTTCACTTTGGGGTTGAAACAAATCTAAACAACACATGCGTTGACAGCACTTGAAATTCATCTGAGAATTTTTTCTTATATATGTTACGGTTTTTTATTTTTATTTTATTATTTTCTGAATTGTTGGGTTGTTTAAGTAGTAGGTAGTTATTTCTCTTTCAACTTTCCTAAATGATAGGTTATAGTTATTAGTGGAGTTTATATAGTACTAGTGGGTAGTTATATCTAAGATTGTCTTATATTATCTATTTAAACCTTCAAGTATTTGAATAAAGATAATCAGAAGAATTATTTGTCAGGCTTTCTCAATGAAGCCAAATTCTCATTTTTATTTATTGTGTTCGTAACAACATACTTGTTTATTTATTTATAATTAAAATCTTAGGCATGAGTTGTTATCTTATGATTTTCTTTCGTTAATAAATCTCTCTTGTAACTCCAAAAATCCAAAAACTCTAATCACACACATTTGCAATATGAAGATAGCCTCAAAAATACCTAATGATGAACAAATTCCCTTTGTAGCTAATTTTCTTGTATGAGAGAATGAAGGGAAATGACTTTTTAGTCTTTTCATTTTCTTTCCACATAATTTTTTAGGTGGTTTAGTGAGTAATAAAAAATAAAAAGTTTCGTGTTATCCCTTAACATGCACTTTGTCTTTGTCCCTTCATTTTTAAAAAATTAAGCAGATTCGAACTGTATAAAATGATAGTTCCACATAATAAATTTCACTGATCCTGTGCTAAAGAAAAGGAAAAGCAAAGGGGTGGGGAGCTACACATAGAAAATCTGACCAACATTTAGGAGACTCTCGTGAGGAATATTCAAGAACATGCTATTGTCCCTACATATCTTCCTCAGAAAAGCATATATATAATCAACAGCTATTTTCTTGTAGAATCTTGAACCCCTGCTTGCCCTCACAACTGTGTTTCCTAGTATGTGAACCACCCCTGCATCCCTGCATTTGTTCAAAAATTCAATTTCATCATTCCCATTCTTGCTGCTTCTGCTTACTTGACCAGAGGACTGAACAGTAACAATTTCATGTGATGGAGATTCAGCTGTTACTATTGAATCTACTGATGAAATTGTAGTATCTATAAATGATGAAACTGTGTTTCTATTGTTGTTCAACATGCCATCTCTTGTCTGCTCAGTTTGTTGACAATACAAACTTTCTTCCTCTGAATCTGAGCAACCCTCCATCATGCTATCTACTGATGAAATTGTAGTATCTATAAATGATGAAACTGTGTTTCTATTGTTATTTAACATGCCATCTCTTGTCTGCTCAGTTTGTTGATAATACAAACTTTCTTCCTCTGAATCTGAGCAACCCTCCATCATAGACTCAAGCCTAACAAATATGAAAAGGTTATGAAAGAGTTTTTTCTCAAAATCATCGTCTCTCTTATGCAAGTCTTTATATCCATAACGCACCACACATCTAAACATGTGGAAATTCTTTGGTCCAATTCTCTTCACAAGGAACCTCTCTTCTTCTGGGACAGTGTAGACAGGAAGGTACTTCACACACACAAAAACAACAACAGAATGAATGGCTGGTAGGTTGGTGATGAAATGAGAAAATATGTAGGGTACTCCACTTGCAAGCTCAGTGTAGACTAGCCCAATACCAGGGACACGAACAAGTCCTAAACTTGGTCCTAGCCCAAGAATCCATGCCATTGAAACCTTACTTTGCATTTCAAACTCGTAGCGTTTCAATGTACCATAATGCCAAACATACATAATGATAAAAAATGTTCCAGCAATTGCAAGGGGAGCCCAACCACCTTGATCAACTTTGTAGAGTACAGCGGAGAAGTATGTGCATTCCACAATCAATGATGAGCCTGTGAACATGATGACGAGAATCCAATGGCTGCGCCACACTAATATCATGATTAAAATCATAAGCAATGTTGTAACCAGCATCACTATCACGACTGCAGTACCTGTCATTACAATGATATTATATAATTGTTTGTAAATTTAAAAGAAAGGCTGCTATGACATTGTAAAATCAGAGGAACAGCAGTAAACAAGTCAATAAGCAGAATATAGTTCTCTAATGTCACAAACCAACTCTCTTAAAAACTTTTTTTTTTTTTTTTTGTGAGAAGAACGGGGGCGGCAAATCTAAACCATTTGCTCATAAAGATTCTGATAACATGTAACGAAACAACTCTCTTAAAAGCTTAAACTAGTTGGTAAAGACACATAAATGGTTTTCATTATATCTCTAACATATTTATGTTATATTTAAGGGTTCTTTTTTTCTCATGTTACATGAATTCCTCTAATCATTTTTTAATTATGTACTTCCGAAAATACATAGTTATACTATTAAAATTATGATTTTTAACTATGTACTTCTGAGAGTGCATAGTTAAAAAATTGTTGCTGGTTTTATTTTAATTATATACTTTAGGGAGTACACAGTTAAAAAACGATTGTAGAAATTTTTGCGGGAAACACATTTTCCTATATTTAATACCTAAACTGCATATCGCTTTTATAGGTGAAATGCATATCTGTGGTACTTCTTACACTCTTCGATGTAAAAAAAAGTAGGGAGAGACCCTTTTAAGTAGTGCTTATTAGAACCTCGGAACAGTGACCATTGTGCCACTGTTCCAAGACAAATTTACCTAAATGCCATGCCAAAAAACAGTAGCGAACTTGATATGCTGATGTGTCAGCTTCCTGGTGGTGTTAGAGTTTGCTTCTGACACAGGCGACCTCGGTCAGGCCACGTGGCTTGCATGCAGCAGAGGTCGCCTGGGTCAGAAGCGAACTCTGACACCACCAGGAAGCTGACACATCAGGAGTTCGCTAGAGCGAACTTGCCCTCGTGGCAGTTTGGTGAAATTGTTTTTTTGGTGTGGCATTTAGGTAAATTTGTCTTAGAACAGTGGCACAATGGTCACTCTCCCTTAGAACCTCATCTACAAATTTTTTTATTTCTCTTCACTTGATGGATTTTGCTCTTTCTGCTTGGGAATATTCCATATCCTTCTGAAAGTTGTACCTTTTTCTCTCCTTTCTTATATTAATTTCTTTTTCTTATTCACCAAAAAAAAAAAAAAAGCATGAAAAATATGCCTACAAGGGAAAAACTTACCATATGCATTTCCAATCTGGTTTTGATTTTTAAACCCAGCAGTAACAGCAATGCAAAGAATCATGAGGATCCAATTAATATCTGGAATGTAAATCTGGCCAAGGATCTTCTTTGATGTATGTACAACACTGACTCTTGGGAAACAGCCATGAGCAAGGGCTTGTTTAATAATTGAAAAGGTTGCGGATATTATGGCCTGGCTTGCAACTACAGTTGCTGCTGTTGCAATAACAAATACTGGCCAGTATATTCTGTCTGCAGAACTAAGGATAATCAACATTTAACATATAAAAAAAACTTACTACAAGAAGAAACTAATGTGCATCATTCTACGAAAGAATAGAGGATTCTTGTAATAGGTTTATCCCCAAAGATATTATACAAACTTAAGCAGTAAGGCAAACAAGTGCAAATGATTGAGAGCATTCACAGAGACTGGACACAAGTGTCAAGATGACTGTCACTTAAGTTGATCCAGCCAGGGAAATAAGGCCCAAAAACGTTCAGAAGTGAAAATCCAAGAATTTACTATGAAAATTGACTTGTCTAGCTTGGCTATGAAGTTATTTCTTATAACCTGCAGCTTTAGGTATATCTAGACTAGAGCAAGTTTTTAGGGAAACTCAGTTACACATTAAATTTTGCATTTTTTTAAGATAACAAATTGTATGAGCAACCATGCCAACCATTTTTTAAAAAAGTCAAGTGAGTCATACACAAAAAAATATTTTTGTGTAATTTAAATGTGTAACATAAATTTTTTAAAAGTTTTTTAGTCTATCTGTGTCTCGTTATGTCACTTATTCTATCTCTGCCGTTAAAAAATGTTTATCTTTGTCACTATTTCTGTCATATATGTCCACTAGGTCCTATAGCGTTATTGCATTTTTCGGCCTCTCCGCAAAAGCATTTGATAACTTAGCAAATTGTATGAGCAACCATGGCAACCATTTTTTTAAAAAGTCAAGTGAGTCATACACAAAAAATATTTTTGTGTAAGTATCTTCCTTTCCCCGTCATTTAACTTATTAAAAAAGCTTAATGACTTAAAAATAGAAAATTATCATAAATTAGTCAACACAAACTATCGAAAAGAGAAAGAAAAGTGAAAAATTGTACTTCCATGTTCCACCAAGAAGTTTGTAATAAGAATGTGGCAATAAAACTGTTGATCACATTCTAAATACCATTGGGGCATCACAAATGGAAATTTAAATATAGAGTAACAAATATGACAAACCTGGAATAGAACGATAAAAAGCATCTTGTGAATGACTCATGTTATTCATAAGGTAAGCAGCCTGTCCAGAATAGGCTAAAAGAAGGCAAGGAAACACAAGTAGAGTAAATGCAATTTGTACAGATGAGACTGGAAAATGGCCTAGGTCAGCATAAAGAGCCTCAGTCCCTTGAAAAATAAATGAAGTTGTCAAGTTCAAATTAACCATTCATTAATTCTTCTGAAATACAAGGAAGAAATGAACAGTTATAAAAACTGAATGTACCTGTTATGCTGAGCAAGATGCCACCAAGGGAAGTCCAACCTTCTTTACCTCCTCTTAGATACCGATATATATATAGAGGTGAAAAAGCTCTTAGAACGGTGTTGCCATATTTCAAGATGTTGAATATACCTATACCTCCAATTAGGAGAAACCAAAGCAGAACAATTGGAGCAAAGAGCCAACTAACTCTCTCTGTACCATAATGTTGCAGGCTGAATAACAAAACTAATATTGCAACAGCAACAAGCACAACTACTCCTGCAACCCAGGAAAAAAAAACAGCTTTTCAAGACTAACAATATTAAATCAGATGAACTTTGAAACAAGAATGCTTATACATGTAATGATAGAAGTAGAAGAAAAATGCCCATACCGTTACTCAAACCAGGGCGATTCAGCTTGATACCACCGGCAGCAGATAAAACTACAACAGAAGATCTTGTAATGAATATCTTGAGTTAACTGGAGATGTATTTAAGATGATACTCAAGAAGGGGGAAGCTAACTGCAGCAAAATCATACAATACATATAATAGATAAATGAAATAAATTAAGTAAAATATATTAATCTCTAAATCATCCACACTAAAGTTTTGACTATGTATTTTCTCTTATAAATATGCAAATAGTTTTCTCATGCTATAGGAATTCCTGCAACCATATGTACTGACGGGAATACATAGTTCAAAGAAAATTAGTAATAGTTTTTTAATTATGTACTCTTGAGAGTACATAATTAAAAAAAATAACTTTAATATTATAACTATGTATTCGCGAGAATACATAGTTAAAATATGGTTGCAGGAATTCCTGCAATATGTATAAATATAGGGAGAATGCCACTAACACGAATTTTTGTCTTCTCTTTCTCATTTTCTCTTCTCTCTCTTCTTTTTGTAGTGGCAGAGGGAATGATTTCTGCGGCAAGTGCAGAAATCATTAAAAAAAAAGGGCCGACCCAGTTTAAATACCCACTTCGTGAGTGTCTGGGGAAGAGAATACTCTAGGTAGTCTTACCCCTCATTTTTGCAGAGAGACTGATTCGAACCCGCGACCTGACACACCACGGCAAGCAAGCTTACCGCTGAGCCAAGCCGGCCCTTCTGGGGCCAAAACTTATTTGAACAAGCACCATAGGGCCAAAACTTATGCATGCACCACCTCCTGGGGAAACAAAATTAACAATAAGTAACAAAACTCAACATAAGTTAAGAATGTGGGACATATTAGCTGGAACTCAGTCGTAACAGATTGCAAGATATGATCATCCTTCTCAACCCAATGGCTAGCAGATTGAAAGATAGCAGACAGAATGCCCACCACTGCTCACTACACACATCCTCTAATATCCTCACAACTGCCTTATCTTCCTCAAGCAGAGTTTTAAACATTGAGTTCATGGATTCTTCCACTTATATAGTTCTCGTTTAATCCATTCCTAACCAATATGAGATCTTACAACTGGCACTTGAATTCTCAACACAATTAGTCATAGACACTTTCATGCCATATCAAGTAATATATAAGGTCATTCAAAATCCTACCAATTTCGAGTTACATTCACATCACTGTCCTATTTTCTCTTCTCAAAAAATGAATCTATAGTTTCCCTTCAGTCTGATAAATTTGCACAAAAATATACTGAAGCATATAAATAGATTGACAGATAAACTACTTAGGTAAATAGCAAGAAAGTTCATATTTACAGAAACATAACAAATAAATGGGAATAAGAATATCAGCTTCAAACAGAAGACATACCAGATATAGATGGGGTAAGAATCCCATCTCCAATCACCATGCAGGTACCAACAAGAGCGAGAATAAAAATGATATTTTTAATAAATGCTTGTTCCTCTAACCATCTTTTTGTTTTTGCAGCAAATGATCTTTCAGGTAAGGTAGAACGACTATATGTTGTTAGCAATTCATCAGTACGATGCTGGTTGGGAATAGCTTTTATATTTGCATGTCGACATAGCAATGAATAAAGAGCCAATGTTCCACCTGCTCCATAGATGTAAGTTTGGTAAAACTTAGTAGCAGCTCAGTAGTGTCAAATAGACACATTTGTTTAATAAGCCATATAGAAATACTTGTGTGCTTTACTTAGTTAATATTTGTTGAGATATATAAAACCATTAATGTAGTCTCACCCAAAAGCTTAAGCTTTTGAGTTGAATTACCTCTACATGGTATCGGAGCCTCGTACCGGATTCAATCATCATCGCCCCTACTTTCTTTCTAGTGAAATTTCTTTCTTCGCACAGGTAAGTGGGGCTGTGCATTGTCCACCCTTTAAGCCCAGTGGGCTCTCGTGTTGAGATATATAAAATCATTAATGTAATCTCACCTAAGAGCTTAAGTTGTTGGGTTGAATTGATTCTTTACAATATTAAAGGAATCTACTTAGATCTTTAAATAAAAAAGTTAGCTTGCTCATGAGATCTCAAGCATTATTCGTTCTTCACTAAACTTAGTATTTCCTTTGTCCAATCATAAATATCTTAATTACCAAAAACAAGCAAAACAATATATACCTTCACCGTTGTCATTTGCTCTTAATACCACAAAAACATATTTGAGCAGTGGCACCAAAGTGAGAGAGTATATAATCAAAGAAAGAGCTCCAATCAAATCCTCCTGATCTTTAACTCCGTTAGGGAATGTATTATTGAAAACATACAAGGGAGAAGTGCCCAAATCTCCATAAACAATACCAAGGCTTTGATATGCAAGCCTCAGAAGCAACAGTGTAGAAAATCCCTGAACAAAAACAACATCAACAAGGAATTACACACCAAATCCCAGTAGCTAACATAATATCTTATTATAGGATCTGGATAAGAGAATAACAGAATGAAGAAATCCAGATTGATAGTTTACCTTAAAAATCACATAATAGACATGTAAAAATATGGATTTCTTAGTCTACTCGACATTTTGATACACACTTGAATTTCTTGTAAGTATTTAAATTTGAAATGAGATTAACAGTTGTATTTCAAATGCTGGGTCGGCCCTTTATTTAAATTTGAAATGAGATTAACAGTTGTATTTCAAATCCATGCTCCGGAATGTAATTTAGAGAAAAGGGTCTTTCTTGTTGCTGCTGTTAAAAAAATATACAACCATTCAAATGCCACCTAATAGCTAGAGTTTTTAGGAGTTGCTTCTTAACTTGATCTCAGTATCTATCACCAAGTGGTCTCAGAAGTTTAGTCCTTGCTGCTTCCATACTTCAACTCCACTTAGTGGCTTAGGTTTTGATATCATGTTAAGGACAAACTCCCCTAAAAGTTCAAGCATAGATGGAGGCCTGGGAATGATTTTATATCTCTAACACATTATCTGGTACAAGAGTTCTTTGGACGTGTAGCACGAATAATGCATACTCCCAGCTGAAATTTAATTTAGCTACCAAGAGTAGGGAAGCAAAGATCAAAATTTCGTCCACTTAATCATTGAGGCTCTGCTACCTTATTCTGACATTGTATTGAAGCCTTTACAACCAAGTGGTTAGAACTTACGAGTTTAATCCTTGCATGAGCAAATAGTCTTTTGGCTTGTCAACACTCCAAGCTTAATAAACCATTTACACGTTTCCATCTAAGCTTAAACCTTTTGAAGACTTGGTCCTTGATTACTGTTAAAGACTAACAATATTTATGAAGTGCTGGAAAAACAATTGACGAGAAAAAGGGGGTAAATCAAAATGTAGATTCCACATCAAAATTCTAAAGTGACTTTTGGACACTAACCATTTGCATATATTCCATACATGGGTCGAATCGAACTGAATTTTTTGAAGAACTGAACCGAATTGGTTTAAAAAATTTGGTTCTGTTAAAAATTGGTTCGGTTCGAAACCGGTTCGGTTCAGTTCTTGAACTGGTTTCTAAAAACCAATTCAGTTCTTAAACTGGTTCTTTAAAAACTAATTCAGTTCATGAACTTGTTTTCAAAAATCAATTATTTTAAGTGCAGTTCGGTTCAGTTCACAGTTCAGTTCAATTTTTTGGTTCTTTTGCACATCTCTATGTTGCACGAGCATATCTACTATAATGATGCAACTATCTAATCTAAATATCATATTAGTGAATGCCTTGCCATTCTAGATAAAATAAGATATATGCATTCAAGGAAGGAATAGTAGGCTGGAATAAAAGACTAAGGATAGATACATTAATGACAGTTTTTAAAATAAAATGGATTGGATATTGATAAATCACCATTACAAGTATTCAATTCCATCAATTAATCAAGAAAGCTAATTAGGCATAACAATTGCAGTTTCTTAAATAAACAAAAACTGAATTTTGTAAGAGAAAGAGAAAGAATGTTAAAAGGAGTTGTTGCATCATACTTTTTTTGGGTGCATATTTCTGAGCCTTCCTGCTTCTTCATCCATTGGCTGGTCAAGATTCTGATTCAAAATCCACATACTACCTTTTTTATCACTGTCTGATGAAGCCATTTTGAGCTCAGTTCAACAACTTCCAACTACTACGTGCTGTCTGATACCCCTTGTCCTCGGCTCCTCTACCATCAAGAAAAAAAATACTAATATAGTTACCCCAAAAAATTAAAAATTAAAACAAAGTGAACTCATGAAATCCATGCCTACTCAAATAAAGGATCCAAACTAACCTATAAAATCTGGAAAGGCAAGCAAAGTTGAAGATTTTACTCAATGTTTCCATCAACAACCATATCTTTGCATGCATGATGGAGGAAATTGGTTAATTAATAATTTGGTTAATCAACGATTAGTCATTTAATCGATTAATTATTCGGTTAGTGATTTAGTGCATGAAGGGCTATGTTCTTGAAAGAAACTAAAGCAAAGTGGTTTTCACAATTCTCATTCGTGTATCTCCGTTACCCGCACTTTTTATGATTGTTATGGGGCAAAGTGTGTGTGATTTTAAAAGAAATAAAGTTGTGTCATTTTAAGAAAGAGAAAAAGATAGATAAAGGAGCAGAGAGAGTTACAAAAAATAAATAAAGGTGTGAGTCTCACTTCTTTGTGAGATAAAATTATCTCTGGTAAGCTCAAAATGACATCATTTTTTGAACGGAAATCGAGATGTTTTTGTAATTCTAAAGTGAAGAGATACTTTTCCTATATATACATATATATATATATATATACATATATAGTTATGTTGAGAAAAATGTTTGTGTTATGTTATACCAGATTCTACTACCATTTTTTTATTTTTTTTTTAGTAAGTTGGTAGTAGAAAATTTTTCTGATCGTGTTAAATTATAGATGATAAACCCATATATTATATTTATAAGAAGAAAGAGATCCAAGAGATATGAAGTGACAAGATCAAGACCTCTTTTTAAGGAATGAGAATGGCAAGGAATCACAAGCCACCACCGGAAGGGGAAGTACACACCATTGAACAAGCGTAGATCCAAGGATGTTGAACACCCCTTGTCCCTAAAAAGGCACAACCATTAAAAAGGTCATCTAGGGTGCTCTCACGATTCAGTTTTTTTGGGTGCTTCCGGGATGGTTGTTTAATGGTTATGTCTGCGTATAACATCGTTCGTTGTTCGCAATGGGAACTCTCATGGCATCCCTTTTGGAATTACAAACTTGTATGGACTAATTCGAATGGATTTCTTCATTCCTTTGGTTGTTTGCTCGTGACGCCCTGTTTACCAATCAACACCCTATTCCATCGGAGGTCCACCTCACAAAGTGGAATCCTTTAGTCACTCAAAATAAAGTAAAGTAACTAACTTTTTATAACACATTGAACATACAAATTTTATAGGAAAAATATTTTTCCCTTCAAATTAAGGATACAACTTTGTATCATTTTAGATCCTAACCGTTATTTTCGTCAATCAATGGTTATAATTTATTGGGTCAAATTTATTAATTAATTAATAATTCGTAATAAATTATAACTATTGATAGATGGAAATCAACAGTTAGGATCTAAAATGACACACAATTATATTATTTAAAAAGACAAATATTTTCCCCAAATTTTATTTCGTTTACTTAAAATTTTAAAATAATACATTAAAATATTTTCCAGAATGATCCCAAAGGTGACACACATGTTAGTAAAGTGTATATTGCTCAACTGGTGTATGAGAGCTGAGCAGGTGGAAAAGAGAATATGTGTTAGATCCTCCCAGTATCATCATCTTTGGAAGGGTTTTAAAATCTTAATTATAAACCCGCCCTAAATTCTGAATTAGTTTATAAAAAACCTATAAGATTACTGAGGAGAAATCCAAAAGAAAAAGAAAAGTGTATCAGGAATCGGTCTTCAATTCATTGCAATGTTATTAAAACTGGCCTGGTCATTGACCCGGTCGAGATACTGGGTCAGTGGGTCATTGGTTCAACAGCATGACCTGGTAATTATATGCGATTTTATATATTAAAAAATCATAAACATACTCAAATATCTAAAAAAATATAAATATTTCAAATATTTTAATATAAAAAAAATAAATCACATATTATTATCCAATAAAAGATCAAACAAAAATATAATGATCGTAATACTGGATTTTAGGTTCAGAAAATGACATCTCTTACTATAAATCAAATCAAAATTTTCTGCATAGTGCATAATTGAGATAATATTAGTATTGTAGGTACATAATTTATGTAAGTCAATAAGCAAAAAATTATTCAAATATGTCCATTACGAATTTTTTTTGAAAAAAAAACTGACACATCTCACCTTGAAATCCAGCCGGGTCACAGCGGTTCTGATGCATGGCCGGTTCATAAAATTGATTTTATTAACATTGATTTTTTGACTAGGGAAAAACTATTATTCAGAATAAAATTATGTATTCATTAAATTGATAATCAATAATATGATTATTATTAAATTTAATAATTAATAAAACTATTAAAATTATTTTTTTCTCAAAGTATTTTACTATATGAGGACATAAATATAAATGGGAAAAATATTTCTACAGTCACTTTAGATAAGGTTATCTACAGTTATCCTTTTTTAACTAAGTACGACCGGTCGTACTTAGTTATAACAATAAAGCTGTTCTCTTTTTCTCTCTCCTCAGACACTGTTGGCTGATGTGGCGGAGAGAGAAAATGCACTTTTAATATACAATCGGTCGTACTTAATTAGAAAGGGTAGCTGTAGACAACCTTATCTAAAGTGGCTGCAGAAATGTTTTTCCCAATATAAATATAGATATATCATTTGAACTTTTTTTTTACCAAAATATATATATAAAACCCTAGTTGTGTATATTTAAAATATATATACACAACTCTTATAAAAACCTTTATACTATTTAAAATAATGCTGTTATTTATTCGTCGTCTATATTGAACGTAAACTTGCTACGTGTTCTGTAATTAACTTTGTAAGGTTCTCTGCTTGTTTTTTTTTTTTCTGATCAAAGTTTCCCACTTTATGATGGCCTCAAAACTAGTTGTTTTTTTTTCGGTCAAGATCTAAATTAATTCAACGTACGAGCTCCAGAATAATGTTTTTGTTATCACCTTTACCCGTTATCTGGTTTCTCTTCTGTTTATTTGTCTATCTATTGATTGCTATCGTCATCCATTCCATGTCCAATGGGCCTGAATTCTGTGTAGCTGACAACTATCTGCACAAAAATTATAAATTTTGTGTTGTTCTTTATTTTGATTTATTATTGAACTGCAGGTGTTCGGGTTGAAATTTCACAGCAATATATTAGCAATTATGAGATTCAAGAAAGGGACTAAGGTGGAAGTACTGAGCAAAGCTGAGGGGCCTTGTGGCTCCTGGCTATGTGAACAGATCGTCTATGGTGGATATCAAGGTGCTGTTGGTGAGATAATTTTGGAGCGGGTTTCCAGGAAAGCCATGAGGCCATGTCCGCCTGCACTTGAACTCGCAGAGAATTGGAGTCCAGGTGATGTAGTAGAGGTCTTCCAGAATTTCTCTTGGACGATGGCTACAGTTTTGAAGGTTTTGGAGAAAAAGCACATTTTGGTAAAGCTACTTGGATCTTCTTTGAGATTTCAAGTGAGCAAACCTGACATCCGGGTGAGACTGTCTTGGCAAGATGACAAATGGATTGTGGTTGGAAAGGTACCTTTATTTTTTCTTGTGAATCTTTTTATTTCTTTCTTCTTCCTTAGCGATGCATCTGGGTGACGGACTTGGATTGGACTTTTGTGTAATTTATTTCATAGTTTAGGACTTTTCAATAATTGTTAATTATTTCCCTTTTTGTTATTTTTATGTTTGAGTGTGCGTTGATTGTGCATTATTTCCTTCGATTGCCCATGATTATAGTCCTTTACTTTTTTGTTATTTTATTTTGCTTATATAAGTCTTCGAGAACACTATTATTATTAGGTTGTTTTTGGTTAAATAAAATTAAGAAAAGTGAAGAGTGTTTTATCGCAATTCTTGTATCGTTCTTTCTTTCTGTTTAGCCAATTAGTTACTGCTTCGGCATTACTTAGCTATTGCCAAGTGTTATTGGCTGTGCAAATGTGGATTGGTTACACATATTGTGTTGAGTTGGTTTTGATAAAGCTTTTGAAATTTCATTTATTCAATATATTCTGTTTTCTAAAACCAACTAATCAAAATTTAAAAAATTGAGAATTTACTTAGATTGTTTATCTTGTTAGGCTTTCAATATTGCCAGTTTCTTACTTTCAAATTTTCTTCAGTTCTCTTTTCATTTTAATCTACTTAGCTTTCATGAGTTTTCTTTGTATTATTGTTTCTGGATCTTCCATGCTGTTTTATGGTTGAATAATTATTTATTCTTCTCCCCTTCAGGGTTCAGCTAGCTGCGAGAATGGAAACCGTGACAATACACTCATTACAAGGCAGAATTTAATTCCTAGTGCCCAACTTCAAAAAGACAGCTATAAAGATGAAACTGTCAGTTTCCAGTTATTATCATCCTGAAAAGAAAGAATGGAATATTCTTGAATCCTATTCTCTTCTAAAAGATTGAAACGAGGAATCCATTCACAAATTGAGACATATGCTGAACCTCCCCCAAAGTTTAGAGCAATTGAGAATGAAGGAAGAAGTCAAAAAGCAATAGTTAGACATCCACACACACTGCTCAAACAGGTACAAGGCGATGTTGGTAGTTCATTTCGAGAAAACTTTGAATCAAATCATGCTGATAGTGTTACAAGCTCTGTTGGTAGTTGTAGTATCACTAGCAGGAATTCCTATAAATTGGAATTTCCTTTATATGCAGGCCCTTTGGAAGATGTAGACAATCTGGTTAGTGATGCTGAATCTGTCTGTCAGAGGGGATATCCGGTTAGTGATGCTGAATCCCTCTGCTAGAGGGGATATGAGAAAGAGAACTTTTCCCCTTCCTACACAAGAAGAATTGCATACGTTAGAGTTGCATGCCCATCGTTGTACAATTTAGGGCTATCAGATGCTTTTTATTTTAATTCTTTATTTGAGTCTCAATATTACTTAATTAAATATGATTACAGAATGTGAAAGAAATATCTTAGGGTCACATCAAAGGGTTAGGTAGTTAACTTTTTCATATATAAATATTAAATAAGAATTACAAGTATTCAATGCATTGAGAATCCACCAATAAAAGAAAAAATCTTCCCACTCATTTTTTTTTACTTATTTAGAGGGAAAAAAAACATGTCCCCTCCCACCACCCAAAAAAAAGTATTAAAACTTCCCTTTTTCATTTAATAACTATTACTTTTTTATATATACATATACCTATTAATTTAAATAATTAGAAAAAAATAAGAATATTTGTGAGGTCGAGGTACTGGGTCAGTGAGTCACTGGTTCAACAGCATGACCTAACCTAGTAATTATATGCAATTTTATAATTTATATTAAAAAATTATAAACATACTCAACTATCTAAAAAAATATAAAAATTTCAAATATTTTAATATAAAAAAATAAATCACATATTATTATCCAATAAAAGATCAAACAAAAATATAATGATCGTAATACTGGATTTTAGGTTCAGAAAATGACATCTCTAACTATAAATCAAATCAAAATTTTCTGCATAGTGCATAATTGAGATAATATTAGTATTGCAGGTACATAATTTATGTAAGTCAATAAGCAAAAAAATATTCAAATATGTCCATTATGATTTTTTTTTTTGAAAAAAAATTGCAATTTTTTTTTGGACTGGGCCGGTACACCGGTTAATCGACCGAGTCACCGATTTTCATGAAAACCGGCCGAATCACACCGGTTCTGATGCATGGCCGGTTCATTGCTACAACCGGACCAGTTATACGACTGATTTACCGATTCCCGGATCGACCCGACCGGGTCGGTCTGGTTTTCTTAACATTGATTTATTGACTAGGGAAAAACTATTATTCAGAATAAAATTATGTATTCATTAAATTGATAATCAATAATATGATTATTATTAAATTTAATAATTAACAAAACTATTAAAATTATTTTTTCTCAAAGTATTTTACTATATGAGGACATAAATATAAATGAAAAAAGTATTTCTACTGCCACTTTAGATAAAGTTATATACATTTATCCTTTTTTAACTAAGTACGACCGGTCGTACTTAGTTATAACAAAAAAGCTGCTCTCTTTTTCTCTCTCCTCAGACACTGTCGGCTGACGTGGCAGAGAGAGAAAATGCACTTTTAATGTACGATCGGTCGTACTTAGTTAAAAAGGGGTAGCTGTAGACAGTCTTATCTAAAGTGGCTGCAGAAATGTTTTAATTTGCTAAAATCATAACCGTTGATTGGCGGAAATTAACGGTGATAAGAAATGGTTGTAAGAAAAAAAGATTGTAACTATAACCTCCCTCATATAAATATATATATGAGGAATGTTATAGTTACAACTTTTTTTTTTACAACCTCTTACAAACATATTTTATCACCGTTGATTTCCATCAATCAACGGTTATCATTTATTATGAATTAATAATTAATTAATGAGTTTAATTTGAAAAAATGATAACCGTTGATTGACGAAAATCAACGGTGACAAGGCTTGGTTGAAAGAGGTTGTAAATAAAAAAAGTTGTAACTATAACCTTGCTATATATATATATATATATATATATATATATATATATATATATATATATATGTAAATATATATATATATATATGTATATATATATATATATATATGTATATAAATAAGACAAGTATGTCTTATAACTACATTTATAGGGAAATAATGTTCTTATGTTGTAGGAAAAAATTATCTTATGTAATAGAAACAAAAGTATAAGTGGGACCCACATGTAAGAGGAGAGAGAAAAAATAAAAGTGGGACCCACCCCTCTTTTGTGTATGTAGGAAATTGGCTTCTCTTACGTAACATGGGATAAATATAACTAGGGCTGTGCATGGGTCAAACCGGCTCAGATTTTTGTGCCGACTCGACCCAACTTGGTTTTTATAGTTCAGGTATTTTGACCCGACTCGCTTTAATTTGATCCAAGTCAGGTCTGACTTGGTTTAGATTTGTTTGAACTATTTCAGAACTGGTTCGAATCTGGCTTGACTTGGTTTTTGAAATGGGTCTGATTTGGGTCGTTTATAACTGGTCAGTGGTGACATTATATTTCACTCTTATATATCTACCAATTCAAACGAAACCAAACGAATGAGATGCTTAGACCAGTAAATAAATTATAAGAAAGATGTAGAATTGGATTAGTATAGATAATGGAATACGTAAATAAAAAATGTATCAGGCTTGTTGGACTATTGGAGAGCGTTTGAATTTTAATTGCGTTACAAGAAATAGCAGGTTGAAAGACCAATCGAAACTTTAATATAAATTAACTCAAATACTGTTAAATATTTATAATTCTAAAATAATTAAACGAATGACTCCATTATTGTGGAGATAATAGCATTCATTGCCAAATACTGAGCATCAACTGGCAGCAAATTAACCCCCACAAAAACTAAGATTAAGATTGAAAATTTAGTGTAGCTTTTCATATAATTAGGTATAATTTATTGAGGAAGGTTATACTTATAGCTTATTTTCGTTTCCAATCTCTTATAATTATATCTTAACCGTTGATTTAATTTCCATTAATCAACGATTATTATTTTTTTCAAATCAAACTCATTAATTAATTATTAATTCATAATAAATAATAATCGTTTATTGACAGAAATCAACGGTTAAGATATTTTTCTAATAGATTGTAAATAATCGTTTATTGACAGAAATCAACGGTTAAGATATTATTATTATCTTTCATTGAATTATTTAAGAGTCAAATTCTTCGTCTCTTTATAAAATATTTTTTTTTCTCATTAATTAATTATTAATTCGTAATAAATAATAATCTTTTACTGACTGAAATCAACGGTTAAGATATGATTTTAATAGATTGTAAACGAAAATAGATAGTAAGTATAACCTTTCTTTGAATTATTTAATAGTCGAATTATTCGACTCTTTATAAAATGTTTTTTTTTCTTTGTTTAAGTTGTTTTGTTTTTTACTGGTGTTATTCTCAAAATGCAGTTTATGAGGTGCATATTTTATCCTAATCCATTTTAAACTCTGATTTTTAATGCACTAAGTTAATATTTTATTTACCTCAACGGTTTTTATTTTTTTTTTTTGATAAACACCTCGACGGTTTTTAAAGAGAGCTTAAAATAATATTTTTTAATTCTCCAAGGTGTGGCTAAATTGGCTTGGTGCTGAGTCCTAGGGGTTCGAGCTGTGAGTCTAAAGGGCTTGAGTTTGAATCCTGGTAAACACATTTTGTGGGTAGCGGAGAAACCCTTGCTCTCTGAATCCGCGAAAGGGATTAGTTTCAATCCTATGTGGATGGGAAAACCCTTGGATATATTCTAAAAATAATAATAACAAATTTTTTTTTGAATCTTTGGTCAAACTATACGGACAACATTCATGTTAAATTAACACTCTCAAATAATGATGAGATTAAGAATCCCCCTGATCCTCCTTATCATATACGAAGTTTTTACAACTTTTATTTTTACCTTTTTAGCGCTTTAAAATCTCCATTAATAAATTTAAATCAGCCCCCAAGTTATGTAACCAAGAATAAAGGACATTAGTGTGTGTAAAGATAGAGCCATGCAACCTACTCAAGTTCACAAAATGATAGAAGCATGGCCAACAAAACATAATTAAACCACAACATGTCAACAACAGTGATCTCTTACCTTGCCAAATCATATATTACAATCAGAAATGGATTAATACATAACAATGGACAATCCTTCACTTCAGATAGCACATTCTCAAAAATTATTTCATTTCATAATCACATCTTAGAGCATGCTTCAGTTAACACCCCACCCAATGCTTTAGCTATTAATCAGAACCATTCCCTTTGCCCCCTTTCCCATTTTCATCTATTCCTTCTTCAACTTCCTGATGCTCTATTCCTTCATCTTGAGCATTATCTGCTATCATTCCTCCCGTAAAGTTGGTTGTCTGAATCCGAGAGTGAACCGTCGGCCACCTCTTAGACACTTGGCTCACATGCAAGGGACTCGTGGAGTGTGTGTCTCGGCCATGTGTGAAGCATGTGAAGTTTGGTGTGTTCAATTAACACTTAAAATTTCTTCAAGCCTGTTAATATTCGAAATAGGTGGGTTGTCACTTGTCACAGGCTCACAGCCGGTGAAGTTTCCAAAATCACTCTATGTTCAAATACAATTATTAATCAACTTAGAAGTACATTGATTTTCCGTAAGCAATACATGATTGAAGTAAAAAAAGGAGAATCGAATCACATAATTGAAGTAATCTAGTGTTTGCCTAGATCTAACGCGTTGACAAGAAATACAAACTCTTGGTGGCGGTTTAGTTAATCGCCCCCATCCAATCGCCAGCAAAAATCAAATTTGGCGTAGTGAGGCCATGGTATTCTCTTAAAATTCAAATTTGAAAGTTAAAAAATTCTATTAAAAAAAAAGTTTTATAGAAATTTTCTTATATTTTAAATAGAAGACATAATAATCATGTTGCATAAATAATACTCCTTATTTCTATAACTATTTTTTAACAATATATTTTTGGAAATACATATTTAAAAAAAAATTATAATTATGTATTACCGGAAATACATAGATAAAAATGAATCGCAGAATATCATATAACAAGATATTTTATTCACCCATTTTAAATATATATCTTTGAATATCTCTATTTTTTGAGCTACAAACCCAAGAAAAAGAGGGAGGACACATGACACAAGGAATGTTTACAATATATTTTTGGAAATACATATTTAAAAAAAAAACTCCACGCGAAATGAATCTCTATAACATAACACAATCACTTTTCCTACAACATAACTCTAATAAAACCCTTAAAAATATAATTAATTTCATTTTATAATAATTACTAGTGAGGAGGAAAAACTGGGATTTCTGATATAGACATAATGAGGAGGAAACAAACTGGCGCTGTTAGTAGTTCATTTGGAGAAAACTTTGAATCAAATCATGCTGATAGTGTTACTAGCTCTGTTGGTAGTTGTAGTATCACTAGTAGGAATTCCTATAAATTGGAATTTCCTGTATATGCAGGCCCTTTGGAAGATGTAAACAGTCTGGTTAGTGATGCTGAATCTGTTTTCCAGAGGGGATATCCGGTTAGTGATGTTGAATCTGTCTGCTAGAGGGGATATGAGAAAGTGAACTTTTCCCCTTCCTACACAAGAAGAATTGACAGCAGAAATTCATACGTTAGAGTTGCATGCCTATCGTTGTACAATTTAGGGCTATTAGATGCTTTTTATTTTAATTCTTTATTTGAGTCTCAATATTACTTAATTAAATATGATTACGTGAAAGAAATATCTTAGGGTCACTTCAAAGGGTTAGGTAGTTGACTTTTTCAAATAAAAATATTAAATAAGAATTACAAGTATTCAATGCATTGAGAACCCACGAAAAAATGTCCCCACTCATTTTTTTACTTATTTATAGAGGAAAAAAAATGTCCCCCCCCCCCCCCCCCAACCAAAAAAAAAGAGAGTATTAAAACCTTCCCTTTTTCATTTAATAACTATTACTTTTTTATATATATACATATACCTATTAATTTAAATAATTAGAAAAAAATAAGAATATTTGTTTTCAAGAAATTTCAAGAAATATTAATTACTTTGTAGTAATTAGAAAGTTTTATTAAAAAGATACATTAGAATTCTTTTTTGACTTTTTCGTATTATTGGCATATATTTATAAAAAATCAACGATAGAGTCCGAGGGGACATATGGTGATCCCTCTTTATTTTCTCAAAAGGGTTTATCATCTATCATTTAATATGACCACCAAATTTTTTCTACACACACAACATTTTGTGGGGCCCACAGCAAAAAAAAACTTCGGCACGCAAAACAAATCTCTATAACATAACACAATCACTTTTCCTACAACATAACTCTTATAAAACCCTTTTCAAAATCAACTATTAATATTACCCATAAAATATTTAAACAATCATGCTCGTCGTTACCCATCATGTTTTCGCAAGAGTGTTTTTATGTTTTTCCCTAATTATGTTAAAGAGTAATGTTTGAATAAGTTTAAGAGATATAAAAATATTAAATATACAATTTGGCAAGAGGAATAGACAAATTTTAGCAACAAAAAAAATACCACAAGGTTTTTCCAACTGTCACCGGATGGTTTTTGGGTGCAATAAGAGGGTTGCCTTTATTAATCAGGGATGTATCCATCTTTTTCTCTTCTTATCCGAGGAAGCTTCACGCTGTAAATCAACTAACTTCAAAAATGCATTGCCTTCATCAAACAGGGATGCATCCATCTTTTTTCTCATTTTATCCGAGGAAGCTTCACACTGTAAATCAACTAACCTAAAAAATGCATTGCCTTTATTAAACAGGGATGCATCCATCTTTTTTCTCTTCTTATCCGAGGAATCTTCACGCTGTAATTCAAAACCGATTTTAAACCGGTTTTAATTCAAAATAGGTTTTAAATCAAAACCGGTTGTGAACCATAAATCGGTTATCGAGTTCAAAACCGGTTTTTTCACAAATTCAAAATTAGTTTTTGATGGATTATGCTATTTTTATAAGTAGTTGACCAACTATTTCTTGCAAGAATCTTTATTGTTTTGAAACTATCCGGACGAAATGACTCTTATAGAAATTGTTTCACGTTGTTTTGAGAGTGATTGGTAGAAGAACAGTCGAAAATAGAGACGAAACAAGAATTGGCAAATCTACTGACATAAATTTTTTCGGAAATAAATTCAGTCAAATTTTTTTATAGAATCTAAATTTCGTTGAGACTTTCAACGGAAATATTTCCGTCAAACTTTTTAAAAAAAAATTTCAATCAAAATTTTTTGACAGAAAACCATTACGTAAAAAATTTTGCCGGAAAATATTTTTGTCCAATTTTTTTACGGAAAATATTTTCACCAAAATTTTCAACAGAACACATTTTCAACGAAAATTTTTGATGAAAAATATTTCCGTAAAAATTTGTGATAAAAAATATTGTTAAAAAAACTTCTGACATAAAAATATTTATGTAAAAACTCTTTTTGGAATCTAAATTTCGAGAAAATATTTGACAAAAAACATATTCGTCGAAATTTTCAAAGAAGAATATTTCATTCAAATTTTTTAAAGAAAATTTTTTTGTAAAAAATTTTGACGGAAAAAAAATAGTCAAAATTCTTTACAGAATCTAAATTCCGTCAAGAGTTTTCGACAAAAATATTTTCATCATTCATTTTGACGGAAAAAACTTACGTTGAAATTTTCGACGAAACATATTTTCATCGAGAATTTTCGACAGAAATTATTTCCAGCAAAAAACATTTCTGTTATAATTTTCAATGGAACGAATTTCTGTCAAAAAATTTCGATGAAAACTATTTCGGTAAAAAAAATTGACAAAAAAGTTTTTTGTAAAAAATTTTAACAGAAATTTCATCGGACAAAATTATTTATTTACTTGAACTGCTTAACTTTTTTTTCTAGTTTATTGTTTGAAAGTTTGAGTCAATTGGTTAATATAATAGGCATAATAAAAGATAATAATTACTTGTTCTTTAATGGTAGAGTAGTTTGGTTATGGATAACCATGGATAACCAATTATTTTTATGGTTTGGTAAATAACCAGTTTATAAAATAAAATGTAGTTTCATATGAAACAGGTTTTTAAAATTAACCAGTTTTTAAGATGTGGAGCGGTTTGGTTCTTTTGGACATTTTGAACAACCCTAAATATAACCCATATTTATATTAATTTTTATATCTATATGTTTAAGGGTTTGTATTAATCATTTAACATGACACACAAAAGCTTCCTACACACACAATATTTTTTGGGACCCGCACTTTTTGAAAAAAAATCTAAGGCACGTAAAATTAATCTCTATAACATTACATAATCACTTTTCCTAACACAACTCTTATAAAACCCATATGTTTATGGGTTTTATATATGTTATGTTGTAGGATATTTTTAGTATCATGTTACTCTAATACGTTTGATGTGGGTCCCACTCAAAAAGAAAAAAGAAAAAAAAACAAGGTGGGTCCCATTTGTCATGTGAAAGTAACATGAGATTAAAAATATCATGCAACATGATATAAAACCCTATATGTTTATATGCTTTTTTTTTTTTGGTAAAACCCTATATGCTTTTTTAAATAATGAGATAGCTGATGAGACAACAGGTTTCAGGTTTACGAGAAGATTTTTTAATGAGTGTGTGTTTGATTTAACTGTGTAATTAATTTCCGTTTAAGTATTCACGTGATTCTGATTACAACTTTTTTTTAATAATTTGTTAACATTTAAAATTGTATTCATACAAAATTTAAAAGTTTTAATTTATTATATACTTTATGCATATTAGTAGTTTGTTATCATGTATTAGACATTATTTAAAAACTATTTTAAAAATCTTTAACTATTCTATCCAAAGGCGGACCTAGTTGGTCGCCTATGTCCGCACCTGCGTACATGAATTTTTGATTTTTTTTTTTTTAAGTATAGTAGTCAAATATGATGTTGGTTAGATTAGGTTTTGCTTCGATATATAACGAGGGATGTAATGGAAATGAATAGAATACAGTGGGATGGAATGAGATGACATATATTTTATTGAATATTTTATGATGTCATACAACAAATTAACTTGATTAAAATTTGGGAGCACTTCCCCCGAACCCCGTCACTAAATGTGCGGACATAAAAAATATTTTCTGAATTGTCAATGATTCTATCCCATATTCCCATGAAAGAAAATCAATTTTTTGACAAAATATCACGGCATTGTATTAGGAGCTAACCATAATAATGACATTTTGCCATCTTAGCCACACATCAATTATAATGAACCGTTCTTATAAATAAATAAAAAACTAGAATTATATATTGAAAACAAGGGGCAGGTTATATTTACAAACTTTTTTGTTTACAAACTATTACAAACTA
>JAVKPL010001759.1:0-16816 GCA_032173675.1 Gastrolobium villosum
GGCCCCATGTTGGTGGGGGTCAACACTTTCTGTGGTTCTAACTTCAAATTTTGGACCATTTCAAGGTCTGGTTTAGCTTAGGTTAGCTGAATGAATTGGTGGGACAAGTATAACTTTAACCTCCCACTTTCTTAAGTTCATTCACACAGTCTTTTTTCACTTTCAATTTCATTTTAGATTATATCCATGTGACGATGTCCTTTTGAAGTTTAGATTCCATTCCCTTCTTTCACTTGGTGCAAATTCTTCCAAAAATAATACCTAAAAATGTAGCAAGCAAAAGATATAGAACCATTGGACCGACAATAGCCAAAAGCCTTCCCTCACTAAAAAAGAAAAGTTTTTCTTTTAATTTATTTCACTTCCTCCCAAATTAATTGACTTAGAATTTACGTTCTCTCTAAATAAGCTTGAGTATCTTAGGAGTAAAGACATTTTGATATCCTCTAGTTTAAGCATGCCTAAGTCAACAAGTCACACAAGCTGTGAAAAAAATGTTCATTGTTCTTAAGTAAAATGGATTATGTTAGAGAATATAATATAAAAGCCTTAAAAAGGCCCTCACCCTATTCTTACTGTCCCCACTTTCAAGTGGAATTAAGAAAAACATGAGACTGACCAAAAAATGGGTGCAGCACAAGGCAGACCAATAATGGGTTTGTACCATATTCACGCTTCAAGCCAAAGGCTCTTGCGTGAGGGGATGTGTTAGAGAATATAATATAAAAGACTTAAAAAGGCCTTCACCTAACACCTTAAGATTTTGGGTTGAAGTGATTCTTTAACAAATTATGATCCTTAAAAAAGGAAAAATATTTAGTGCTCCAGGCCCCATGTGGTCCTTCCATTCAATGAGTGACACTTGTACAAAAGTTTATATTTTATTTTTTCTCTCCTCTCTCTTCAATAGTTGTCCCATCCTGAATGGTTTGGACCACTGAATCAATGTGGTCCAGGACCACCAAAATTCTTCTCCTTAAGAAGATAAATTAAAGTAGTTTTTTTAAAATATATATATTAGAAGAGAAAAGCAATTATTAAAAAAGTCTCGTTATAATTTCATTACTAGAGTGCAAATTTTGAACTTACACTTAAAAGAGACTTAACTCTTTTAAAAAGTATTATTGCCAATATCATTTTGAGGAGGAATATTATTACTACTAAAATTTTTTACTACCAACTTACTACCTATCTAATCATCATTGGATCAATATTTTCTCTTTTTTCAAATTTTTTTTAGCATTCTCTCTCTTTGATCAAATGGTGATTAGATAGGTAGTAAGTTGGTAGTAAAAAATTTTGATAGTAAGAATATCCTCCCTGTATCATTTTACTTTGAACTTTTTCTAATATGAAAATACATCTTCCAAGATAGTTCAGTTTAAACTTTAAAATCTTGCTTATGTATGTTCCGATTAGATCAAAACTTTTTATAATAAATACATATTATTATTTTATGAAAGTAATGATATTTATTTATTTTATTTAAAAAAAATAAGACTTTACCAGTTTATATCAAATTAATGAGATATCTAGATACCAAACATTTTTATAAAAGATTATTTACTTATTATAAAAAGTTATAATTCCCAAGTTGTATGAATATTTTTCCTTTTTAGCATTCCATTAATAGAAAAGTAAATAATATTGTTTACTCTTAAAAATAAATTGGGCATAAAAGACCTAAAAAATTCAAAAAACATAAGTAATGTATCTCTATCCTCCAAAATCCAAATGCCATGTTTCTTCCTTGAAGGTGCTATGCTACCGCTTTGGATTGAATATACTTTTCAGGATCTGCTTGTCATCACGTGAGAACATTGTGGCATCTGATTTCTGTAAATTATTTTATTTTATTTTCATAACTCAAACTCGAGACTTTTAATTAAAAGAAACAAACTTATCACTGGAATTAGTGGTTATTGATTTTCTCTTCTCCTCTCTAAAACGAAAATTTCCTTCTTTGTGTAAATTAAAGTGGCTCTGTAAACTCTTCCTTTTTATTTATTTTTCCTTTCGGTAATGCTGCAATGCAAAGAAAAAAGTCATAATTTTAATAGAATAAAAGATTGCCTGCTGAATACAATAAAATTATATAAAACACTTGTCTTTAAGAGTCAACAATTTTTTTCTCATCATTCTAATTTATTTATTTTTTGACAAACTCTGACTCTATTTTTTCCTCTTTACTCTTGTATTTAAGAGTCAAATAATAAAAAACACTTATAATTTAAAAGTCAATAAGCATGCCACATCATTTTAATATGTTTTTTTACAGAAACTCTTACTATATATTTTTTTTAGGATGAGGGATATTCTCACTACCAAAATTTTTCACTACCAACTTACTACCTATCTAATCACCATTAGATTAATATTTTCTCTCTCTTCAAAAACTTTTTAACATTTCCTCTCTTTGATCCAATGATAATGTAATGGGTAGTAAGTTAGTAGTATAAATTTTTGGTAGTTAGAATATCTCCACTCTTTTTTTAGAGTCAAATAATAATTAAAAAAAAAAACTTATTTTTTTAATACATCCGTGAAAATTGAACATTTAACTTAATAAAAATTATCCAAATCCCTCACCACTGAATCAATATTAGTGGCTTAAAAAAAGCACTTACTATTTAAGAGTCAACAAACATATTGTCACATCATTTTAATATATATATTTTTGAAAAAATATATATGCTTTTACTACAGAAAAAATTTATTTGTCACTCGTATAAAGAAAAGTGAATCTAATTGTAAAAAGAATAAAGAGAAAAGATTAGTGAGATTCATTCAATAAAAACAATAAACAAAAATTGAACTAGAAAACGTTGAACTAGTGTAAATTTTGAATGTTTTGTGTTGGGTCATACACAGACTAATAATGATGTAGGACAATCCTAATTCGAAGTAAGTATCATACACGATATCTGATTAAACTCCAGAGTCTGAAACCCCTTTAATTATTTTGTATACATGTTATTATTTATAGCATATTACGAGTGACATGTACTTAATAAAGGGGGAACTTTGATAACACTAACAAGGGTAGCCTGCATCGATAGGCGGTGTAGTTAGAACTTAGAAGATTAGGTTAAATGATTAAACGATGGTACCAGATCCGGCTCGATTAAATCGTGTTGTAACGTGTATCCCCCTATTTCGGCTTGGACCATCCACTTCATCCTTCGGAACCATATCACATGTTGGGTATGAAGAAATAGGATGAATTGAAACGGTATTTTGTAAATACATAATTATCTTGAATATATTACCTATTTCTTTCTTTTCCGATCGTATGAATTGAGACGGTATTTTGTAAATACATAATTTATCTTGAATATATTAACTATTTCTTTCTTTTCCGATCGTCCGAAAAAAACAAAAGAAACTCTGGGCAAAAGCTTCTAATTCTGCTAATTGTGCCAATTCTAATTTTAATTTACAAGCTACTTGTTTCATTGCTTTAATCTGAGCCGCCGATTCAACCCTAAAAACGGAAATACCCACATTAATAGCAGGTCTTATTCCAGCATAAAGAGATCTGCCGATAAAAATATTTGGCCATCTATAATAGAAATTACATTAATGGGAATATAAGCTGAAACACCCCCTATCAATTCATGATGGTAGCTCAATTGATGCATAAAAATTGAATAGATGAGGATGAGAGCATGTATTTGATCCTTTTTAGTATAACTAATTGAGTAGATGAGGATTAGAGTATATATTTGATCCTTCTTAATATAACTTTTGGGAGGGATTTAAAGACTTAATTTTGAATTGGCTCCAAATCGAACTAGTCGCAAAGCGATAAATTGATTGGACTATTTAAAAAAAAACAAAAAAACCGAAAAGATTAGGGAAAATGCTTGGTATATTTTTCTGATGGTTTGACGTTAAGGGGCTAATTGGTTGGGCTATGGATTTAGGCCATTTTGTTGAAGAAGGAAAATGCTTTGTGTATATATCTCATGGTTTGGCTTTAATGGGCTAATAGTTTGGGCCATGGTGTTAAGGTTATTATGTTGAAGAAGATAAACAATTTGGATAGGTTGGGCTTCTTGGTTTCCAAATTAAACAGGGATATCATCAGATATCTTAAGACACAAGAAAAAGGAAGAAAACACGCCTGGTGGGACTCGAACCCACAATCGTCTGATTAGAAGTCAGACGCCTTATCCATTAGGCCACAGGCGCTGGCTAACAATTCGGCAATTAATTCTTTTTAAATAATTATTCCAGACACACATGAATAAACTAAGAAAAAGAGTAAGCATGTAAAATATACAATTAGCCAATGTTAAAAATTTTAATACATGTTCAATTTTTCAATTAGAAAGTCCTGAACTAAAGTTTAGGTGAAAGTTTGTCTCTTTCCCTAAACCATATTTTGAGTTTTGAAACATAAATCAAATGTACTATTTGTGAGACACGTGAGCACTAATAAATTAATTTGGAAGATATTAGGAATATTTATAAGAGGAAGGTTATAGTTATAATTTTTTTTTACAATCTCTTACAACCATACATTATTACCGTTGATTTCCACCAATCAACGATTATCATTTATTGTGAATTAATAATTAATAAATTTGATTTACTAAAATGATAATCATTGATTGGCGAAAATCAACATTAATAAAATATGATTGTAAGATATTGTAAAGAAAAAATTATAATTATAACCATCCCTGTTTACATAGAGCTAACAAACATGCGCACCAACTAAACCCTTTGCTGCCATTCCCACTTCCCAGACACATTCACAAGTGGTGCCGACGTGAGTGAGAGAAAGAAAAAAAAAAAACGTGGCATATTGCACCTCACCCTATAATTACATCATTTTAGTTAATACCAGGGTTGGGAGCAACGATTCAACTATTCTAAAAACGACTTTATTTAGTATACTAGTATTTTAACCACCGGCATAGGTTTATGATAGAATAATTTTTATTACATGGTGCAATGAATAAGACAATAAGAAGATACAATTCATAAGTAAATAATAAATGAAAAGTATTATTATGGATGTAACTGCTAATAAATTAGGAAAATTATAAAGTATTATGAGATTTGAAAATAAAATTATAAAATCACCTATTATTTGAGATTTTTAGTAGTGTAACTCTTTAGTTTGGGTTAATTGTCCTTGATGAGTTAGTCAATTAGTCAATGGTGTCGATTGTTTTTGCTCAAATGAGTATTTGTGAGTTTAATTGAACATAAAAATTTAATAATAGGAATAAATTTATAATACAAATAGACGTTATATAGCATGTGTAAGATTGAATGTATATAACGGTCTTTCTCATTTTCTCTGTTGAGTTGAAGCACCGTCACACTGACTCCAAAGTTAATTTTCCTATAACCCTACAAATATTGTTACAAATCTCAAATAAAATAGTATATATTTGTTTTTAGGGATATGTTATTCTACCTACTCCCGATTTGCCTACCCCTCTCAACATTGTTGGATTACGATCACATCTAACGGTTCAGATTGAAAAGATAAATAAAACTCGTTTCCCCTTTCTTTCCCCTTACTTCCTCCCACATTCTTTCTCTCTCTTCCCTTGCGATGAAGAAGACCTAATTAAACCAAGATTAGGTGATTTTTACTTCAAAATCGAAATCCCCTAATCGTGATTTTAATCTTTCTCTCTCTTCAATGGCGCTTCAACATCAAAAAGAGGTGCAAGTTTTTTTCTCAATTCATCAAACTCAGCCGCCATTGTTATGAGCATTTACATAAAAAATTGAAAAGGTGTGTCAAGAAGAAACAAATCCAGATGCCCTATGTTATGAGATCGGGTATGTCTGTTGTTCGGCATAACATAAGGAGAACAGAGATCCTTTCCCCATTTAAAAGTGAAAAACAAGATAAGAAGAAGAAAGAGATAAGTTGATTCGATTTCAAATTTCCACAGCAAAATAGAAACGTTACTATAATCGTGAATTAATTCAAAGGAATGGATTCTTTGTGGTAGGCAAAGGTAGATAAATTGGGAGTAGGTAGAATAACCTATCCCTAAAATTTAATTGAAATAGTTTCCTTGAAGGAAATAACAAAAGGTGCAAGATTGTTGAGTGAAATGTTTGCAAAAAAGACCAGAATTATCTAAATTGTGTGGGTTTCACAATTGTCCTTTCCTACACATTTGAAACTTTCTTTCAAATCTTGCTTGTTTTAAGCAACGAGCCTAATATGCCATTTTAATTTTGGATGAAGTTGCAATTAGGATGACACAAAGTAAGATGGAAGGGATATTGTGTGGAGATTTATTGAAGAGTGAGAATAACTGAATAAGCGGATGAGACATAAGATAATGGAAGGGACATTTTGTCTGCCTCAACGTAATTATTGGTAGTGAGTATGGGTGTAAATGGGTCAAACTAGGCCATGCTTTGGCCTTCATGGCCTAATCCTACGTAAAATTATTTTGAGCCTATATGCCCTATCAACCTATTAAAGGCTTGGTTTATAGGTCAGACCCATCCTATTGTTAAAAAAATAAAAAACATAACATGGCCTATGAGGCCTTTTAGGCCTACCAAGTTGCAAATTAAAATAAAATGAAAAAAATAAAATATCTCATTCATTAAACAATATTTCTAGCAAGGGTCTAAATGATAAAATTCTTAGACAGATAATTTAACAAGAATTCAAAGTCTTTTAAATAATGTTCATGACAACAAAAGATTGGTTTTTCTTGGCATACTTAGGATAGATGAATAATACTTATGATAAATAATAAATATATTATATCATTTGTATAAATAAATAGGCCGGCCTACAGGCTTTTAAGGCCAGGCCCCTACTTAGTTGGCATATGACCTATTTAAAAAAAAACTAATTTATAAGCCTAAGCCTAATCTAATTCCCCGATAGTTCAGGCCAGGCTGTAGGTCTCTATAAAGCAACATGGCCCATTTACATCCCTAGACCTAGTAGGTAGTAACTTTTGGGTAGGGTTTTGGTTGGAGCAAAATAAAAAAAAAAATATCTCATTTAAATAAGGTAAAAAGGAAACCAAATATGATGGCTAATCAAGTGCTCTATTACTTCCAAGTTCCAATCATATTATGTAATTCTCTTTTTTTATTTTTATCCAATTAATCCAATTGATTGATTTTAGGGGTGTTCATCAACCAATCCAAACCGATTCAAACTGCGGTAACCGAATCGAAAAATCGAATAAACCGAAAATTGAAAAACCAAAAAAAAAAACCCGCAAATTTTAATTGCATTGGATTGGTTTTTGGATGGGTTGATGAAAACCGATCCCATCCGAAAATCGATCCAATCCAAACAGATCCAATATATTAATTCCCATCTACCTACTTGGGTCTTTCTCCAATCATAACCCAAAAATTTCTAAACCCAAAACTCAACAACCCATCAACTAAATCCAAGAAAAAACCTAGTCACATCTCATCAACAAAATTTCATTTGTGTAGAGCTGATGCTCTCCGGCAAGTATACCGATCGCTCAAGTAATAAAGTGATAAATAAAGTTCGTCTCCACAGGGATTAAGATCTAATATCAATTAAAATTTCTCTTTAAAGAACGGAAGTAATTCAAATAGGGATTGTGTGACAAATATTGTCAAATTGAGTGAAATTAAAAATAAAAACTTGTTTTTGAATTTTTATATTGAAGAATAAAAATAAGAACAAAGGTTAATTTTTGTAAAATATTAAAGAAACATTGCAGCCAGGGTTCATTCACCAAATGATCCCCGCTTTTTACTCCGGATTGATTTACAATAATTGCTTATATAATTACTCAGATAAATTATCATCTAAAAAGATTTAATAGTTAACCCTCAATTCCTTGCAGGGTTAACCCTTTAATCCTATGAGAAACCCCAATTCCTTGCAATGTTTCTCATGGGATCAAGCAATGGGTGCGATAATTTAAGCATCTGCAATCATATACACGTCTATTCCTAGCACGCATACAGATTGTTATCTTACTCCCTTTCGAGATCAAAACCCCAATATTCCTATCTAGGGTTTTGATCCTCAGAATATCCCCAACTATCAGATTGATCAATTCTAACAAAGAAGATATCAAATTCGCGCAGAGTAATGATAAAGATAATTATATAAATCAAAAACCATAAATCAATCCTTCGCATCAAGGGTTCACATATGGATCGTGACCCTGACTACAATAAAAAGATCTAGCCAATCAACATACTGATCGCTGATCTAAAATTCAACATAAAATTAAAACAAAAGATAAAGAAATTCTAGATGTAGATGAAGAACGAAGAACAACTCCAGTGCCCTTCTCCTCCAATCTCCAGATCCGCCTCTTAACCCTGTATCTGTGTTCTTTCTTTTTTTTTTTCTGATCTGCAAAGTCTGCTGACCTAATTCAGCAAATGTCACTTTTATAATATTCTTTTCTCATTCCAAAAATGCCCTCAGAAAACACGGAGATCTGTTCCCGCAAACCGGCGCTGGTTGGCGCCGAATTGGCGCAAGTTTGCGCCACTCCTCCTCTTGGCGCTGGGTGGCGCCACTCTTCATAATAAATGGCGCTAGTTAGCGCCAATTTCACTATTTTTGGGCGCTAGCTAGCGCCAACTTTTATTCCTTTTAGGCGCTAGCTAGCGCCAATGCACTGACTTACGGCGCTAGCTTGCGCCATTTTCTTCATAAATGGGCGCTAGGTTGCGCCAACCTTCTGTGTTATTGCGTTGAGGAGCGTCACTTTCTTCATGAGTGGGCGCTAGGTTGCGCCAAGGTTCTGTCTTACTGCGCTGGGGAGCGCCACTTTGGTGCCTTCGCTGCAAAGTTCGTAATCTGGTGCGGTTTTGCACCAGTTTGGTGCCGACCTGGGCCATGCTTGGAACTCATAGTGTGCTACAACTGTGTAAAATTGCATTAACAGGTTTTTTTATAATTCTTCACTTATTTTCCCTATAAAAATACAATTAAAAGGTGAATATTATTGACATTCAAAGGATCAATATAATTAGCAAATATGTATTTAATTCACTCTCTTATGACTCAATTCTTGTCAATTTTATCACAGAAAAATCACACTTGCCAGAGGCACATCAAACCATTCCCAGATTTAAACGTTGCTGTCCCCAGCAATGTAAAAGACTTAATCCAGAAAATATTCACTTAATCCAACATAACAATCATAGTCACTCTCAGACTCAATATGCCATGCATGCCTGACTCAATATCATGAACTTCCAATAATGTCATTAGTTTCTTATTTATACAAGTCTACATTGATCACCCCTTTCATAGATAATTAATGTTTGCTCAACACTCAGTGTTTAAGGGTATCATGAGCACTCAATTACTCAAAGCTATAACACTACCATATGCTTGATCATATTCTCAAAGATTCTTAAAATTGAAGAATCAAACACATGCATCAATTGATCAAAAGGACTTCATAGGTTGTAACTTGGCCAGGGTAATAGGTAGGAAAATTTGGATAGTAGCTCATAATCAAGAGATTGAAAACTGATACTATTTCATTTTTAACAATTTCAACTCAATTGTTTTGCTCCACTAACATTCCCACAGAACTTCGGGAATTCATTCCTTCCAGCCACCTTTTATTTATTTCTTTTTTTTTTTTAAAGATAACACAAAATAACTATAAAAATAACTAAAGAATAAAAGAGTTAGAATATCTCCCCTGATCGAAGAATTGAAGTTATAAGGTGCAAGCCAACCATTCCCAGATTTAGAGCATTGTTGTCCTCAGCAATAGTTAGACCACAAGAATGAATGAAAACCTGCATAATAGAACAAACAGTGGCATATAGAAGAAACTATAATGCATACATTAAAACATCCGAATGTTTGAGGAATAATCTAACACAAAGAAAATAATTGACCCTAACTACAACCTATGGTCATAATCAAAATAGCAAATTTACGAAACAGAGAAATTAAGCTAAAATACAATATATCTCCATCCGCAAGGAGACATCAATCGTACTCATCTTCAGAATCCTCCATTGCCATCCTTCGAGCATCTTGGAATGGATCGGGAGCAGGACGATACAGCTCTGAGTCCATAAATGGCTGTGAAGGCATGGGAACATCAGTTGAAGCCGGAGCAGGATAAGGGTTTTGATACACAAAAGGAGGAGGAACTTCTGGATACACAGGTTGGAATGTCTCAAATGGTACAGTAGGATATGCATGCTCACTACAGGAAAATAAGATTTTGGTGGCGGTGCATTCAAGGCGGGTGGTACAATCGCCGTTAACGTAGAATCATAAATGAAGAATTATTAATTGGACTTATGTAGACGTATAATGAATCAATGAATAGGTGTGGTTGATTTGAAGGTTATCCCTAACCAGATCTATTTTCTCTCTTTAAATCCCTAACCAAGTCTATTTTCTCTCTCTGAAAATCATAATCAAATTAATTTTCTCTCTCTTTAAGTTCCTAACCTAATATATTTTGTCTCTCTTGAGATCTTCTAGATTTGACAATGGTGGTCTCGCCTCACAAGAAGAACGCATGCAGCAAGCAGAGGGAAGGTATTTGTCCAACAACACAACCAAGAGCTCATGGTGGAGGTGAGAAAACTCCATTTCATTTAGCAATTCCATGTTCTTGAACTCCGCAATCGAGATAGAAACCCCAATGTTGGAACATTATATTCTGACTGCCAAATTTTTCCTTCATATTTCATCATTTTCCTTTCCATCATTCTTTTTTTTTTCCTGCGCTAACTTGCTTCTGTCTTCAATTTCACTTTTTTGAAACACCACTTTTACACTATAAGTATATGGTGAGTAAATCCAGCATGAAAGTTCCTTCAACTCCATTGTCAAATTCCTCGGAATCCTACATTTTCCCATTTTAAAAGATGTTGTGGCACTTTATTTGAGTAATTTGGATGATGTAGAGCTTTGTTTTATAATGATAGCTTAGATGTGGTGAGCAACATTTAATTGATGGTTTGATTATTGCTTGTTTTCTTCTTCTGAATGGTGTTTGGCGAGGGCTAATAATTTTGCTTGAAAAAGGCTTAAATTCTATTTTCTATTTTATTAAAGGAAAGCTTTGTATAATCAGTAAATAATAATAGGTGAACCTCCCCGATGAAACTCATGTTATTCTCAAGGTTTGTTTATTTTATTTTTGAACAGATTAAAATTGATTGAAGTTTGATTTACTCTGCTATATTTGTTATGTCTGGTTTGTTTATTGCTGTAGTGGCAAATTATTGGCAACCACCTTCTGTCTGTTCTTGTTATGATAGTGATAGTTATCTTTTGCAAGATTGTTCCCCTTACCCTTAGTGCTGAACTTTATGCCTTGTAGATTATTATTATAAACTCCAATTGAGTGTTAACTATTAGCTCACTTACTCATTTGAACTTTCTTATTAATTTTATTATTTGTGTCAACCATAACTTATTTATTCTATTGTGATGCATAGCAAGAATCCACAATTCTGAACCAATTATTCAATCCATAACCTACTTTTTTTTGGCTTATTATTTGTATATATCACAGTTGCCGTGCACATATTAGCGTAGCCTAAAAAGAAGTGTGTGGTTGTAAAATGTTACTTTGAGAATGACAACTTGAACCTATTGACAATATTTGACAATATAAGCCCAATAAAAGCACACATCATCTTACATAGTACTGGGACATATATATATGAAGAGTTCAATATGGATGCAGGCCTCATAAGGACATATATGTACTATGTTGGACATCGTAAGGCTCCAACAAACATTTTGGATCTTGACATTTTTTTGTTTTATTTTATTTCATTTTTTGTGTTGATTTTGTGTGTTGCTACTGGAATTGATAACTCTATGGCAATCGTTATTGCTGAAACTCATGTGATTTTGGATTTTTGTGTGCCTGCAATTGTGATTGTTGATTCTCATGATTTTTGCAACAAGGACTCTTGAAGTTTGAAATTGGGGTTCTGAAGGATCTCTCAATTCAGGTAAGATTTCAATTAACTATTTTCTATTGTATTTTCAGGTCCGCTAGTTTCATTCAAAATGTTATTTGATTTGGAGATGACAGATTTGGGTTGTGGAGTTGGGAGAACCTAATTGTCAAAAAATGTTTCCTTTCACCACACAACACTACACTCTGTAATGTATGTTGTTCATGTGGAATCTTGCGTTGTTTAACTGTGTTAGGAAAAACGAGAAATGGGGATGGAGAAAAGACGTTCCAAGGGAAGCTTCCTCAGCTTGTTTGATTGGAATGCCAAATCTATCTATCTGTATTATTTATATATTTTTTGTCTAATAGTTTACCCAACTTGATAAGTTTCTTAGACTGTTGTCCAATCACCCTATCTATAACTTTTATACCTATGTGGAGCTTAGGAGCTTAGCATTTGATTATTGTTTCTCATTACTTTGTTTTTGTTGTGTTATAATTATTTTCTGAGCAACTTCAGTTTCATGTTTGTTTTCAGGAAAATATATTTGAATGGCAATTTGCAATTAGGGGGCCTCGTGATACTGAATTTGAGGGTGGTATTTATCATGGACGGATCCAATTGCCTGCAGAATATCCATTCAAACCTCCTTCGTTTATGTTGTTGACAGTAAGATGTTGCCCTCTGGATTGAGTATATTTTTATGTTAGTATGTTGATCTGCATATGGTTTGGGTGCTTCTATTTCATGAACTGTCTTTTATGTTTAAACTATTGAACTTGGAAGTTCAATTTCTACATGCTTAAAATCTCACTATTATGTTGTACTAATTTCATTGTTATGCTGTCAGCCTAACGGTCTTTTTGAGACCCAAACCAAGATTTGCTTGAGCATATCAAATCATCACCCCGAGCATTGGCAACCATCATGGAGTGATAAGTGGTATTTCTTTCCATTCTTGACTCAGTGCATATTCTAAAATATATTTCAAATCATAGTTGGGAGCACGTTTATTATTCATATTTTCTTTTATGGTTTATATTTTGGATTGAGCTCACCTATGTACTAATAAGATGAATTGAGTTTGTGTAATCAGGTGTAAGAACTCAATAGGTATCCACTCTTCTTTGACGAATTCGAGGGTCCCGTTATATAAAAAAAAATATTATACTAAATCTTAATAATTAATTTTTTTGCATTTAAGAACTTAAATATCTAAAAAATCAAAATTATTAGATATAAATAAGATGAACGATATCAAAACTAAATTTGTAACTTACATCTGTATAGAATGATTTAGCCTTTATTACAACTATAATTTAATTTTGTGTATATAACTCCTAGTACTTTATCTCTAAGTCATGGCTATTTACAGCAACCATAAGTTCTCTCTAACAATGAGTCTTGTTAGAACGTAGAAATTGACCATAACTATTAATTATTAATTATAATAGTTTGGTGAAACTGGTACTTCAAATTAATAGTCTTCAGGATACAGAGTCAAGTAGTTTTGGTTGTCAGATTAATGTTTGCAAAAGGTAAATATGATGAAAATATTTCTTCTCTCTCTTGTATGATTGATATTATTTAATATATCCTAAACTGATGGGGTTACTACTTTTGTTTTAATATATATTAATACGAAACCAATCATGAATTGGCAGCTCACGGTTAAATACATGAAAGAGGAGACGATAGTGGTGAGCTTTAAAATGCAGTAAAAGGACATAAACAATGGTAAAAAATTATTTTAAAAATAAGCGTCTCTCATTATATCCCAATAGCTTTTTCTCTTTCTTCTCATTATAATGTGATTCACTCACTTTTATAATGTGCTATATTATTTAAGAACCTGTTAGACAATATATAAAATCAGTGCCACAAAACAGAAAGAGTTATGTTTTTTAGTGGCCATGAGTTTGTGGTACTAGCTTTACTAGACAATATACAAGGTTGGGATTGATGCTGAGTATTCTGTAAGTGCTAAAAATATATATCAAAATATGTCTCTACCTATACCTGTTGAATTAACTATTGTTATTGATGATGAAGTAAGTTGTTATTTTTTTATAGGTATTTAATTATTTTTTTGTATATGTTCTAAAGTAATATTTTTTTTAATTTTAATGCAGGTAGCAAACTAACATATTTATACTCAACCTTCTTCACATTCTGCTACTCATCAGCCGTTGCAGATTACTTATGTTTAAACATTTGTAGTTGTTCTGAGATTGTGATTACGTTTATGATTAATTAGTAATGGATTTGTGTTCTTTGTTTTTATCATATATTTGGATCTATTAATTTTAATGTTAAACTTTTTAAATTGATCTAATAATTGTATTGAATATTTTTTAAATACATAATGTAATAATTACAGGTTTGATTATAAAAAATGAATGAATTTATGATTAATGAAATCATTGCAAAAGTTTGATTAAAATTATATAATTTAAATGAATTATAAAATTCAGTGGCATTTTAGAAATTTTATGTTTATCAAAAAAAATTATTTAAAATAATTGAAACCAATACAAAAATGTAATTAAAAATATAAAAAATAAATGAATTACATTATATAAAAATTTAATTAAAAAAATAAATTTTAAATGAATTACATCATTCTGCGTCGGTTCTAAACCGCCGCTATATATAATATATGATGGCGGTTTCAATAGATTCAGCGTCGGTTATATTTTTGCGGCGGTTATTCCGTCGGTTCTTTAAACCGCCGCTAAATTATTTAACGTCGCCATTTTCAAAGTCGGTTTTCAATTGGTCGCTATAATATTTAGTGGCGGTTCAAACCGCCACTAAATCCAAAATAAACCGCCGCTAAATGCCATTTTTGGTGTAGTGGCTCCAGGAATTGCTGAAAATACTCTCCCTGCATAAGAAGTTTCTCATTCTGAATAGAGAGACGCTTGAACTGCTGCTAATTCTGAATAAACATCTGTGAAAGCTGCTGTTGCATCTCATAAAAATCATAAGCAGGAGGAGGTCCTTGTGTAGTAACTGGAGTAGCATGAGCATAATGTGCTTCTGAAGCATCCGACACAGGTACCTGAGGTAGAATAGCCATATGTGGAACACGTGGAGAAGGAGGCCTACCAGCTTTGCGGCCTCTACTTCTGAAATCAACCTCAGATTTATTACGGTGATCTATGTATGTGTCCAGAGTCAATGTAGATGCAGGTCTAATATCAAACTCCCCATCTTCAGGAATAAGCACACCGACCCGAATACACAAATTTGAAATGAGGGAAGCCAAACCCAGACGCTCTTTTTGCCTACTCCTTGTTACCATATGGCAAATTCTATCAGATAATGCGGCAGAAATATGCAATCTTTCTTCCCCAATAAGTATATATAAGAGAGATGCCCTCTCAATATTCACATCTGACAGATTAGAGGAGGGCAAGATGTTAGCATTCACAAAACAATGCCAGAAACGGCATTCACCAGTCAGGTGTGACATGCGTAACTTTTCTGGGATGCCCCCATGTTTAGTTTCCCATTCTGAGAATGGTTGAGTTATCCTTGTCCGCACCATCTCAGTTAATTGAGGAAATTCCTCCGGATACTGCCTGCGTCTCATAGTAGGCAACATGCGATTATAAAGATCAACATAATCGCAAGTCGTAGAAGAGTGGAAACTTGTTTGCAGGAATGCCTCAATGGTAGCTGAATCAAAGGGAACTGCAACTCCCCTTACCCAAGAAGTCCTGGTTCTATGTAATTCCTCCAAATCAGCATTTGCATAGAACTCCTTCACAATTGAGCTGGGGGCTAGTTCAGCGTAATCTACCAGCTTCTCCCATTTCCTCCTTTGGATAGTTCTCATAATGGGATTGTCATCAGGTAGATCCAGAGAAATACGTCTTTCCGGAATAAAACCTTTGTCTGCATATGAATCGTAGAATCTCTTCTGAGCTTCCATGTTCAGAAATCTGCTTTCATCCAGAGTAGAAATTTTTCTCTTTTTTTACTAGCAGATGCTGGTTCCTTACCCTTAAAAGTCTGCAAATCAGAAATACAGCCATAATACAGATAATTCCCAGATTTATCTCAGATCAAATCAGTTAATAAAGATGCATGCACATGGTATAAATATTGTAAATATTTCTGGTCACAGCCCACATGCACATACCATTCCTAGATTTAATCTCAGATAATATCACAGCAAAATACTTTTTTTTTTGATTGGGTTGCCTCCTAATAAGCGCGTGTTTAACGTCATGAGCCTGATGGTTACCTCTTCACGTGCCAACAGAGTTGAGGTATTGAGTCACGGTATTGTGTGAGACAATTCCTTCATGATAGAATTTTAACCTCGAACCATTTACCTTGAAAGGTCTATCTTCATTCAGTGGTGATATTTCTATTGTACCATAAGGAAAAACTGATTTCACCACATAAGGACCAGACCATCTTGTTTTAATTTTCCTGGAAACAACCTTAAGCGAGAATTATACAGCAAAACTTGTTGGCCGGGAGCAAACTCCTTGTGAGTAATTCTATTATCATGCCACTTCTTGGTTTTCTCCTTGTAAATTCTGGCACTCTCATATGCAGAGTTCCTGAACTCATCAAGCTCACTCAATTGATCTGTCTTTTTTCAAAAGCTATTGTTGGGTCAAAATTAAAAAATTTGATTGCCCAAAAAGCTTTATGTTCTAATTCTACAGGTAAATGGCAAGATTTCCCAAATACCAATTGATAAGGGGACATACCAATATGAGTCTTAAAAGCAGTCATGTACGCCCATAGTGCATCATCCTAACCTCTTAGACCAATCCTTCAAAGAATTCCCAACAGTCTTCTCGAGAATTCTCTTTCAACTCTCTGTTAGAAACTTCCACTTAACCACTAGTTTGTGGATGATAGGTGTAGCAACCTTATG
>JAVKPL010001760.1:0-7500 GCA_032173675.1 Gastrolobium villosum
TTTAAGTGTAGTCTATCATCAGGTGCACCTCTCGCACTAGGTCAAGCATCAGGACACATCTCGTCAGGCACCCAGTGCACCATGCCAATCACCTCGTCAGGCACCGAGTCAAGCATAAGGTGAACCAGACGCACCTCATGGGGCACCAAGTCAAGCATCCGGGGCATCTCGTCGGGCACCAGGTGCACAGCCCACCGCGGGCGTGGGAAGGCAGGCAACAGCTCCCCCTATAATAGCCTTATATGCAGTTGCCAGTTTTGCACAAGTAAATACCTCTTTTCTGAGGAGGAAGAAGTCCAAATTCGGACCTAGAAATTGAATTTTGGTCTGATTTTTTGCATGCATGCTTGGAAAAACCATATCTTATTGTTCCCAAAGTCTCATGATTTTTCTCCACGGGATTAATTTAATATTAATTTTTCAAGAGGCGTATTTTGAGAAAATCCGAAAAAATGGAAAATCGTACCTAGACATCGAAATTTGATCTGATTTTTTGTAAACATCCATGCTTAAATATATCCAACATCCTCTCCAAGTTTCGTTGGATTTCATGGAAGGATTGATTTTTAATGAATCTTTGGAGCCTATGCCTCCTCCCCCCATATAATAAACTTATATTCATTTGCCAATTTTGCACAACTAGACTCCTTTTTTGCGAGGAAGAAGGCCCAATTTATAGAGTGTGCCCATCCGATCAAAGACTAACCAGATTTTTCGTTACCTCCACCCCATTTTTGCTAAATTCCATTGTTTAGACCACTTTTTCGGTACCCGGAATATTTTTTATCAATCCCTGAACAAGTGAAAATTGAGAAAATCCGAAAAAATGGAAAAGCATACCCCGGCATTGAATTTTGAGCTGCTTTTTTGCAGGCGTCCATACTTAAACATATCCAACATCCCCTCCAAGTTTCATTGGATTTCATGGAGAATTTTTTCATTGATCTGAATATGCATGCTCCCCCTAACCTATAGGAACCTTGCCTTGTAAGCAACTGCTAAGGCTTTGAGTGTGGTGCTCCCACGAATTCTGAGTTCCTCCAACTCATTTGATAGTGTTTCTGCATTTGTTTTGGTCAATATTTAGTGTAGTCTATCATCGGGTGCACCAGAATAAGCCTTGGTGCACCCGAATGAGCCGCGTGCACCGAAATGAGCCGTGGTGCACCGCATTGAGCCGTGGTGCACCATGGGTTAGCCGCGGTGCACCAGAATAAGCCGTGGTGCACCATGGGCTAGCCGCGGTGCACCAGAATGAGCCGCGGTGCACCATGGGCTAGCCGTGGTGCACCAGAATGAGCCGTGGTGAACCATGGTCTAGCCGGGGTGCACCAGAATGAGCCGTGGTGAACCATGGGCTAGCCGCGGCGCACCAGAATGAGCCGCGGCGCACCCGAATTAGCCGTGGTTGCACCAGAATGAGCCGCGGTACACCAGAATGAGCCGCGGTGCACCAGAATGAGCCGCGCTGCATTATAATAAACTGTGCTGCACCATGGGCTAGCCGCGGTGCACCAAAATGAGCCTTGGTGCTCCGTGGGCTAGCCGCTGTGCACCAGAATGAGCCGTGGTTCACCAGAATGAGCCGTGGTGCCCCATGGGCTAGCCGCGGTGCACCAGACTGAGCCGCGGTGCACCAGAATGAGCCGCGGTGCACCATGGGCTAGCCGCGGTGCACCAGAATGAGTCGTGGTGCACCATGGGCAAGCCGCAGTGCACCAGAATAAGCCGTAGTGCACCAGAATGAGTCGTGGTGCACCATGGGCTAGCCGCGGTGCACTAGAATGAGCCGTCGTGCACCAGACTGAGCTGTGGTGCACCATGGGCTAGCTGTGGTGCACCAGAATGAGGCGTGGTGGACCATTGGCTAGCCGCGGTGCACCAGAATGAGCCGTGGTGCACCATGGGATAGCCGCGGTGCAAAAGAATGAGCTGTGGTGCACCAGAATGAGCCGGTGCACCGAAATGAGCCATGGGCTAGCCATGGTGCACCATGGGCTAGCCACGGTGCACCATGGGCAAGCGGCGGTGCACCAGAATGAGCCGCAGTTCACCAGAATGAGCCGGGGTGCACCAGTGAGGCATCGAATTTTGATCTGCCAAGACTTTGATTGTGGTGCTCCCACGATTTTTGAGTTCCTCCAACTCATTTGATAGTGTTTCTGCATTTGTTTTGGTCAATTTTAAGTGTAGTCTATCATCGGGTGCACCTCTTCCGGCACCAGGTCAAGCATCAGGCACATCTCGTCAGGCACCCAGTGCACCACGCCATGCACCTCGTCAGGCACCGAGTCAAGGTGCACCATGTCTAGAGGTCGGGGCACCACGTCAGGCACCAGGCGCGCCTCATAGGGCACTAAGTCAAGCATCCGGGGCATCTCGTCGGGCACCAGGTGCACAGCCCATCGCGGGCATGGGAATGCAGGCAACTGCTCCCCCCTATAATAGCCTTATATGAAGTTGCCAGTTTTGCACAAGTAAATACCTTTTTCCTGAGGAGGAAGAAGTCCAAATTCGGACCTAGAAATTGAATTTTGGTCTGATTTTTTGCATGCATGCTTGGAAAAACCATATCTTATTGTTCCCAAAGTCTCATGATTTTTCTCCATGGGATTAATTTAATATTAATTTTCAAGAGGCGTATTTTGAGAAAATCCGAAAAAATGGAAAATCGTACCCAGACATCAAATTTTGATCTGTTTTTTTTAAATATCCATGCTTAAATATATGCAACATCCTCTCTAAGTTTCATTGGATTTCATGGAAGGATTGATTTTTAATGAATTTTTGGAGCCTATGCCTCCTCCCCCCATATAATAGGCTTATATAAATTTGCCAGTTTTGCACAAGTAGACTTTTTTTTTGCGAGGAAGAAGGCCCAATTTATAGAGGGTGGCCAACCGATCAAAGAATAACCAGAGAATCGTTACCTTCACCCCGTTTTTGCCAAATTCCATCGTTTAGACCACTTTTTCGGGGCCCAGAATATTTCTTATCAATCCCTGAACAAGTGAAAATTGAGGAATGCTAATTCCCAATTCGATGAGAACGAGCAGCTTAGTGCCTATTAATCGATGGTGAACTTAGGGTTCATGAATCATGAGCTGAAGAGGAGAAGAAATGAAGAGTGAGACTATAGAGAAATGACTTAGACGGTGACCTTAGGGTTATTAATCAGATTATTTTAAGGGTTTTAATTTTATTACGTCATAGGAAAAGTGATTGTGTAATGTTATAGAGATTCGTTTTACGTGCCATATTTTTTTTTTGTTTTAAAATGTGTGGGCCCCACAAAATGTTGTGTGTAGGAAAGTTTTCTGTGCTATGTTAAAGGAGGAAATGAAAACCCTTATTTTAAACAATATAAGTGGTTCAATTTTTCCAACCAATTTAAAATAAACCGGTTAATTTGAAAATGGTTCAAGAAATTGATGCCAAAATTTAAAAGTCCAACATATGATTAGAAATTCATTTATTGTCAACAAAATTAATTTGAACTGAAAGGGGTGTGTAATTTACAGAGCTATATGGTGAATAAATAAAAAAATCACTCCCCGTTAAACTCGACTAGCGAGTGTGGGGTAGAGCTATATGGTGAATAAACAAGAAAAAAAAACACTTTAGGTATTGGAGAAATTTGGTGCCATGACGTGTTATTACTATTGAATTCAAAATCAATCCTCATATTCTAAAAATAAATATAGAGCAACCCTTCGGCTCTTATGTCACAGTTCCTCAATCAATTCTAAAAACCAGTATTTGACCAGAGCTACGTGAACTGATGATTAACAAGCATTGCTGGGCCATCAGAACCAGACCCAATCTTTGCTTAGGAAAAAAATTCTTCATACATGTGTTATTCATCAAAGGATCACATAGAAATCTTCTCCAACAGTAGTGGCCAACCTTCTCCAAGTTGCGGGGATTTAGCTCCATAGCAACTTTAAAATCTTGCAAGGATGCCAAGAACTGTGGTCTGTGTTCAGGCTCAAGTTCTGCTAACCCACCAGCACTCTGCACATGTAAATGATTTGCAGACCTAGCTCCCATTAAATCAACACAAGAACTGATCAACTGTTTTAAGTACATATCTAACGCATTATTCAACAGATTGACACATTCCATCGAAACACCTCCTCCAAGGTCCTGTGCTGTGGCAATATGCTCCATGCGCCTTCTCAATGTATTGTATCAAATGACTTACCATTGTCACAACGCCTAACAAAATCACTAGTGCTACTCACCAGCAATGCTTTGCGGGCCCCACCAACACTTGCGGAGCAGTAAGGAACCCCAAGTGGTGCTAGCAGGGAACTTCTAGAGAAATTGAATCTATTTAACTGTTCTACCTCTACCTCTTCCCCATCTTCAACAATTGGTATTTCGGTTGGCCCTTTGCCATGTATTCTTGGTTTTTTTGGAGGTCTCATAATAGCATCCCCCATACCATTCTCAGCTTCAAGATGTTGTCTCTGTCTCTGATAATCTTCACATGGAGTAATAGTTCCATTCTCCATGTCAACCTTACTACCAATGTCTTCTGAAGCAATGGATTGATGAGCAACAGAATCAACTTTCCCATTTGGAATTGACATTTCGGTTGGGCATTTTCCATTTATTCTTGGTCTTTTTGGAGGTCTCTGAATAGCATCATCCCCCATACCATTCTCGGGTAGCTCAGCAACTGATTGAAGATGTGGTCTCTGTCTCTGATAATCTTCACATGGAGTAATAGTTCCATTCTCCATGTCAACCTTACTACCACCGTCTTCTGAAGTTGTGGATTGATGAGCAACAGAATCAACTTTCCCATTTGGTCCAAGAGGGCTTGGTCTATATTTAAGCTTCCGATCACGCTTTCGAGACCTTAACTTACGTGGGGAATCCTCATTTGACAAAATGGATGAAGCAATTTGGTGTTGGATTTTGGCAACACTCTGTTCGTGTCCATCTTCTCTACCAAGAGATACATTAGTGACATAAGCTCCTGATTTTGGAGGACGGACTGGTGGTGTGGTCTTGGCTTGGCATTGGCGTTGGCAGGCATTCTTCAAAATTGATTTTAGCAAATAGTTGTGTAATGGAATATTCTCCCTCCCCAGTACCCCATAACACAACTTAACAAATTCAGTCTTGCTCAGCTTCTTAATGAAATACATGTCCAAGTAACTAAAATACATCTTTGATTTATCATCTCCAATCTTATTTACAATTTGTGCTTTTAATTCACCCAAATCAATTCTTGAGCTCCGCTGGGGTTTCATTTCTCAACAGATAGATATTTATATACCGCCCAATAAATCAGAAAATGACCCACCCACATGCAACTCAATTTGACTTTGACCCAAACTTTGACCCTCACCATAATAAAAAGAGATCTAGCCAACCATAGTCATGACTGATCTCGAAAAACAAAACATAAAACTAGAAGAAAAACTAGAAGAAATCTGAATGGAGTGGACTTCTGAATTGTGTGGAGTCCCATTGGAATGGTGGAGAGGACCCCTTTATATAGCCACATGGTGCCTCGAGTCTTCTGAAAATGCCATTGTTGTGTTTTAATAGCCATAAAATAGAAATAGTAGAAACCTCCAGCCATAAAAACAAAACTGCTAAAAAACGGCTAACTCTTAATTTTTCATTTTTCATCATAATTGCAAAATTCAATGACAACATGATGCACAATGAAGATGTTTGAGATTGTATGTAACGGTATATTAATTACATAATGTATCGTTATATAGTAACGGTATATACTATGTATGTAACATTAGCTGTGTAATATACCATAGTTAATATACCGTTACATAGCTAATATACCATTACACGGCTAATATACCGTTACATAGTTAATATACCGTTACATAAAATCTCCAACAGAAAACAAAAACTTAAGGCTTGGAAGTGTGTAAAAAAAAAACAAAGGGGTTCGGGCTGTGAGTCTAAAGGGCTTAAGTTCGAATCCTGGTAAACACACTTTGTGGGTAGCGGAGAAACCCTTGCCCTCTCAATTCGCGAATGAGATTAGTCCCATCCTATGTGGGGTGGGGAAACCCTTGGGTATATCCCAAAAAAAAAAACAAATGGGGTTATTACGCATTGATTGAACTATGACCTCAGCGCAAGAATTTGCATAGAAATCTCGAACCTCACTTGCTGCTTCCGAATTTGCACAGAAATCTTCGAAGCTTCAGTTATGGCGCGCTCTCTCTCTTTTTAAAAATAAAAATAAAAAAACTAAAAAAAATTGGTTGCTGATTTATATATTGAGTTTTGCCTCCTGTGTATAGCTCGATGGCTGCTACTAGTGTTGATCTCACTCGCTTTTTTCAGGTCTTCTCTTCGCTATTTATAAAATTCAGTTTTCTTTGTATTTTATAAAATGATTGTACAAATTAATTTTTGGACAAACCGAATTTGTTTTTTTTTTTCCTTTTTGGGTTAACTCTGTCATCCAAGATTTAATCCAAGAAATCTTTTGTTACTATATCTTTACTTTTTGGTTCTATCTAATTTACTTTGATTATAGATGATTTCCAGAGATAAAAAAAAATGATGCATATATATATATATATATATATATATATATATAAAGCCTATACCAAAATAAAAAAAAATGATGCAAGCATTGAAATCATATTTTAAAATTTTAAATCGAAATCATAACTTGTTTTAAAAGAGCTGATCTTTCCAAAGTAGAAATCATGATTAGTTTGAATTTGAAATTTGAAAAAAGCCTATTAATTCAAATTTAGAAATCATCATTAAAATCTTACATGAATGTTTTAAAACATTTTTTTTATTTGTTTCATATTTTACAATTTTAAAATGTTTAACAATATATATAGATGCATGTGCCAAACATTTTCCAAGGAGAATGTAGTGGGATTTAATTGCATTGAAAAGGTGAACTGATATAAAAGCTTCACCATTTTTTCACAAAAAGAAATTAATAACTTTTTTAATTAAAATAAATTCAAAACTATTTTAAAATAATTTTATTTTAATTAAAAAAGGTCCTAAAAGAGGAAAAATGAATCAGCTCAATCCACAAGATGCCATCCAATTGGGTCAAGTGAATCTCAGCAGGGGCATCACCATCCAATTGAGGAAAGCAGAAACAAGAACACTAGCCCAGCTTGTCAAAAACAAATACCTTGTGCAAGCTGACAGGTGCTCTAGCTTTTTTCACTCTTTGATCAAGAGGAATATAAATAGAAGATTCATTGCTGCTATTTAGAAAGCTAATGGCCGATTTTCCACTTCCCAGACTGAGATTGGCAATGAATTTGTTGATCACTTCAGGAATATTCTAGGCACTCATGCACAATCAGAACCACCTGTCATGTCCGTTTGTGATGCTGGTCCTAGAGTGAATCCTTCATTCTTTGAATCTCTGCTGGGTCCAGTTTCCAAACAAGATGTTTGGAATATTATTGCTCAAATGGACAGCAACAAATCCCCTGGTCCAGATGGATTCAATGCTCTTTTCTTCAAAAA